>JAWPHD010002913.1:0-235739 GCA_037043455.1 Cyrtodaria siliqua | reverse complement strand
GATTGTACGTCGTGGGGTACTAACTACTTAACCCAAATAAAAACAGAACAATGCGTGACCACATGGCTGCAACCTTTAATATAAATTAATAACATTTAATATTCAGTTTTAAACCAATACTCTGCATTTAATCCCTTATAAAGTAACACTGTATCTTAGTTATTTTCAGCCGCTTCAAAAGGGGAAGGATACAGAGGAATTTAGGAACCACTCCATACTCTACTTTATACATTTCCTGATGCACGGGACTGCAAATTTGAACCATATATTGAATGTTTTGGATTTGTTTTGCACTGTATGTGTCATTTCTTGTTTATGTTAATTTAATTAAAACTCTTTTTTACCGCATGTTTTGTTTACATAACTCAAATAAAAAGCTATGAATTTCTGAATTTTGTCTTCTTGTTATTGTTTAGCTTGTGGAGCATTTATTTGAATAGTTGCTTCAGGTATGGCACTCTGCATGTAGTATGGGACAATACCGGATTTTAATGACCTAGTGTTGTTACCAGCGAAATATGACACCAGCTCAAACGAGCTGCATATAGGCTTGTGTTTTATGGCATTACCACAGCAATATAGAATGGATCTCAATACCTGGTTTTATGACATGGTGTTGTTATTAGCAAAAGATAAGGCGGCAACTTGCTTAAATATCTGCATATTCGGCATGTGTTTTATGGCACTACCAAATCAATATAGCATGGGTCTCAATACCCAGTTTTATGACATTGTGTTTTGAGAAAAGATAAGGAACCCGCTCAAATAGGGTGCATATTCGGTATATATTTTATGACACTCACAGCAAAAAGACACTAGTGCCATAGGTCGAGCATAAATATATATTTAACATAGCAATTAAACACGAGTAAGTACCGCATTTTATGACATGCGGTAAGACTCTCAGTGGAGCTAACAATTCAAACGTCCGGGGGAATGGGATGAGGATTGGGAGCTTTTGATAAAGCACGCACACACAAACAAATTTAAAGAAAATGTATGTATGATTCGTGGCATGCATAGCATGGACAGGTTAGGAGCGGGCTTATGACTCATATCTACACCATTATCACACAGTTCATCATCAGAAACCTCATTTTCACTGGCAGTAAACTCGCCTAATAAAGCTTCAAGATCTAGATCATCAAAATTAATAAAATCTTCTTTTCCGTAAGACATGTTTATTATGTACGTAAAGATCATCAGAATGACATTACCAAATGGTAAATATGTACAAGAGATACATGTTCAGTTTTTTTTTAAATAAAGCATTGATTTAAATAAGAGTTTAATCAGCAAACGTATAATTATGCATCTCATTCTTCATGGTCTTTTAACAAGTCGCGGGACATATCAAAGGGATCGGCCGACGCCGCGCATTAAACTCGAAGAAGAAAAATGATAATTTCGCTAATTACCATACATTTGCACAAACAGGATGCTTTTTTAATTCAATTTAATTCAATTGGTCTAATTGCAATACGGTTTAAATCGTTATAAAAGAAGAAAACAAATATCAACCCGACACCGCGTCACACAATATTAGTTTCCCTAGCGAAAACAATACAATTAATATTAATGATTCACGCCTTGTAATCCAAACACTTTAAGAATTATAAAACAAGATGTCCGATAATTATTGGTAGTTAAAGTATTTTATTATAACAGCAAGGAATAATTACATATTTAGAGCATAAGATCGTCACCATTTCCGCGGTAATCGGAGTATCACCGTGTGTTTAGTACATTTTATTAAAACCATTTGCGAACTAGTCTCCATGTCGTGACACAAACCGGAGCATTACCTTATGGTGGGCTGCTAGAGAGTTCTTGGAGGCACGTTATTTCTAGATAACACACACACAACACAGCAAGGTGATCCAACCAAAAATACACCGCGAGTCATTTTTTTTTATATATATATTATAAGGACAAGCTCAATACAGAACCCGTTTATATTACGGTCTATCTACAGTCCCTGTTCAATACAAAGACATTGCAAGTTGAAAAATGCCAATAATGAATTATGATAGAATTTACAGAATAGGAATATCATAGAAATATACAGGGTCCATATATTATATTATTGTATGCGTTCGATATATTTGTGTATTTGGTCAATACCCGGTACCAGCTAACTGTTATTGACATACATATTCAGCAATTAGCCGCCATAATTCCCGAGTGCTTTATGTAATTAGGGATTTTTCTATTGACTTACACATGTAATCAAGTAATTAACAAGCCGCCAGTTAAAAAGAAGCTGTATATTTCTCACGTAATATATGAGATAAACACAGCAGTAGAACCGAACTGGTTTTGTGTCGAAACGTACAGGTAAGCTCGCCGCGTTATCGTTATCGATTTGACCCGTCTTATCGAAAGACCCGCCTTATCGATAGACGCTGAAATCTCGTACTTTCTACGCGAGAGTCTACGAGATTTCATCATATTTTCTTATCCTCTTATTGACAAATCCAATCCTTGAACACGTTTAATAAATTCATATTAATGTTTTGTATTTTAAATAGATAAATACAGATTTATTAAACAGGCACTCATTAAGAATCTCTAATAACAAATCGAAACAGTACAGCAGTTATGAATGTTATACTGGAATATGCATCGCAATATTAAAATAATACTTTTACACCGACCAGTCTCTTAAAAATAATGTATTAATATCGCGCTAGGATATATTGAGATGAGCAGTCGCAATATTTTTTGAGAGAATGATCGATTTGACAGAGGTGGCTTACGTCATTTTTAGCTCATTTAGGCTATATTTGACGATCGATTTATTTTGTTTGGTTTTGGAGGTAACCAATACATTGTTCATGGTGGAAACAGTATTGCATATCTCCCGCCATCCGTAAGAACGATACCTTCTCTCTTACAAGTCTAGCTCCCACTTGTATTCGAACCCGCAGCGGTGAGGGGCGAGACGGTTTCGAACGTAGCGTCTTTACCATGCGGCCACGGATTTGCTACAGAGTAATTTGATAGAAAATATGTAGGAATAAGGTTATAACGTCGCTTTTAACAATATCCAGTCATATCACGTCGACGTAGAGCTCAGTGAGTTCAATGCTCAACTTTATAGTGCTGCCACACGGGAATACCAAAATAGACATATGATATGATACTCCACCCAGTCACATTATATTGACACAATGCCGACCATGTGTGTGTAATTCTAAGGATGGTAGTCCCTCCGCCCTGATAGCCTCCAGAAAATCCCCGTACAGCTGGATTGGAATGGAGTTTGGAATGTCTAATGAGTGATTGTGTGTAGTGCTATGTATCTATCTACAGTTTACTTGAAGCAGGTATAGTGCTGCCACACTGGAATACCACGCCGTAGTTCATGATACCACACCCAGTCACATTACCCTGACAACGGGGTCAACCAGACGTAGCACATTATTTGCTTGTCAAGCAACGGTTACAAGTAACTACTACCATTTTTAACATCTTAGGTATGACGCGGCCAGCGGACTCGAACCCACGACCTCCCGATTGCAGGTCAGACTCTCTTACCACTAACCACTGCACTTCGGTGACAATGTCGACCAGTACTAGAATAAAACTAACATTTATATGCTGAACGTCAAGCAAGGGAGCGAATAGTACCATTTGCATGACCCGTTCGAGGATTGAACCCACAACACGGTATTTCGTATACATGTATAAATTATCTTGGGAGACTTTTCTAAGTCTACACTTTTTGAAATCCAATAACTTTTTTATTGTTTGACCGATTTTCTATAAAATTGTGCATGTAATAATGTAAACCGATCGTGCAGCTAAATCAAGCAAATTATATCAATTTTAATTACTGAAAACAGGCAACATGCATTGCGCGTGCTTATGCATTTTTCACGTCAGAAAATTAAAATTTATGCAAACAATGTTATCTTTCTTTACAATTTATTTTTAAGACAACTTTCCAACCAAAAAAACACATTATATTGATAATTTATTGTTGCATTGATAGGGGTATTTTTTCAGTTTGGGCTGGAGATTTTTGGGTGGGGGGGTAGGGGTTGTGCGTTGGCTGGCCATGGATTTTATAACGTGTATTTGTAGGTGTGGGGTGGGGTTTTGAGGCATTTTATAGTATTTCATGTTCTGGGTGGTGTTGGGTAGTTGGGTGTTGTGGGGCTAGAGTGTTGCTACATAATTTCACATTATTGTGGACGTGGTTAAGTAAAATAGCCGAATACCATGGATTGGTTTAAGGAACACAAACATAATTGCATATTCCTGATTTATTTGATATATGGATTACACCTAATACAAAATATTTACACAAAACATAATTTTATTAAAAATATTGAAATTATGAAAATTTTGCAACACCATTTTGTGACGTTGTTTTTTAAAAAACCGACGGTACGGTTTGGTTTTCAGAGCAGTATATCAAATTTATGTACCTTAACGAGTAATATTTTCAATTATTTTTATTATAATATACATACATGAATTGTACCAAATACATTTTTGGCCAATCCATACAAAAATAGGGTAAAAAATAAAACCGTCTTAAAAAGTGTAGACTTAGAAAAGTCTCCAAGTATATACTGACGCTCATTGAAAACGCACCATTAACTCCGTAGGTTTATGCTGTTGGATATTCGCAAACCCTTTGGAATAAAACTGCTGAACCAATATTTTTTATTTTTTAAGTATTGAATCTTGATACCTAACTTGTCTTATATATTTATGGGTAGGCTTTTATGACAAGCAGTTAAGCAGTTATTTACCTTGTCATTTAACATTGTTTAATATGGATAATCTTTAAAAGGAAACTGTTCCACTAAATTTCAAGCTGCATTATTCTATCTAGGAATAAATTCCAGCTGGTTTTACTGGCCTTTTTTATTGTTCCACTTCTGACAGTATTATGCAATGGATGTTTCCGAGAAAATGATTTCTTTGTACTATGTTAATGAAGAGAAATGGAAATGCACGTGCATTTCATTACAACAATGTGGAACACACTAAATCCAGATATGCACATAACAACTTAATCCCGACTCGTTACATGGATTATACCATATTTTGTCCAAAATGCCTCAAATTCTTGTAAAGGAATTTGTCTCGTGGTGCGTTTGAATTGACCGTGAGTATATTTATTATAATCATGCACGATATGATATACTTGCGAAATCTCTAAATTAAATCGTTTTTGTATCGATTAAGAATATATTTCTATTGACGAGTGAGTACCTGGGTCCGGTTGCCGAGTTCTTTCCATGAGCCGCTCCTCGTGGTGAAGGTTCGTTAAATTTGGATTATGTCTGTAGGTTTTCACATCTGCTTTGCTAAATGTGGTTTGGGGAGGACACTTGAACCCGGATGTAAGGTATAAAAGAAGAAAAAAACACGAACTATTAGAGTCCTTGCACTCCATAACCCTTGTGTGATCCTAGTAAGTTACAAATATGGATTTTTGTTGTACTATGTCGCAGATAATATGTTCAGTATGAACATTGAAAGAAAAACCTCGTCATGAACAATGTAGCGGGAGATTTAAATAAACTAACCCGCCAAATAACCGCAAAATTACACTACAAAACCGTTTATCAAAACTATATCAGGTCATATACTAATGTAGGTTGCCGATTAAAAGTAAAGGTTTATTCATGGGTTCTAAAACGATCTGTGATTGTAAACTGAATTATGAGTTGGTAACTCTTAATTCCATGCTCCCAGTTTCGGGATTTGGCCTGGCTGATTAAAGCCGTTTATATTGTGTGTACAGAGTTTGGATTCTCAAAATATGTACGTTATATATATATACCTCGTTGTCAATAAGTTTCGAAACGGTGTACATTCATGCAACATGTGACTATTGTAACTTTAAATGTGCTTAGCAAGTGGCGTTTTATATCACGCTTGGCTGCCGACTGACATAGAATTAACAGATTTTTAATATTTTAACGAAACGTGTGCGTAAAATGATTCAAAACGCGATCCCTTTACTGCAATCGTAATACTACGAACTCACTGCAGATCGTGTAAGTCTAGAAATAACTGGTAATCCGGCAGATAAATGCCCTTTCTGGCCATAACCTGGATTTTGCGTCAATACAATTGCTTTTTGTATTATATGGGATATGAATGATGCTACTCTGTCATCATTGAGCATTTTGCCACCATACTTTCAATCGGGGTATGATATGATCGGACCGATTTCAACGAATCTCGTTAGGTATTGGTATTCTATATGACGCTAGAATAGTGTGTCCCCCGCAGGTGTGTTGCAAATACCGATCAAACATACCCAGATTAGGCTTTTCAGCCAGATATGTATTGCATTACAGGATGACTTTGCTGGGCGACCAAACTTTAAATCGGGATATGACTGGACCGATTTCAACGATCTCGCTAAGTATTGGTATTCTATATGACGCTAGTATAGTGTATCTCCCGCAGGTGTGTTGCAAATACCGATCAAACATACCCCAGTCAGGCTTTTCAGCCAGATATATATATTGCATTACATGATGACTTTGCTGGGCCACCATACTTTCAATCGGGATATGATCGGACCGCTTTCAACGAATCTCGTTAGGTATCAGTATTCTGTATGACGCTAGTATAGTGTGTTGGAAGGTTGTTGGAAATACCCATCACACATACCCCAAATAGGCTTGTCAGCCAGTTATACATAGATTTATATGAATATTGTTTTGCTGGGCCACCATACTTTAAATCGGAATATCAATTTCAACGGATCTCGCTAGGTCATATCCCGATTGAACCTATGGTGGCCCAGGAAAATCAACATAATTATAACGTTATGTATAACTGGCTGAAAGCCTAATTGGGGTATTACTTTGACCATTCCATGATGACAGGACGGCATCGTTAAATAAAAATATATAGAGAAAAGTGAAAATTAATAATGAAAGAAAAAGAAGCTAAATGGTGACAGGGTGACATATTAAGATTCTGCAAGTATATGGTCTGAAGATACAGAATCAGCCGAGAACAATTGCACGGACCTCAAATCAGAGTCAAGTTGGATATCTGCCGGACTATGGTATATTATTCGTCTGAATAAAATAGCGGTACCAGAGATCAGAAGTGTTCGCTGTTGATATGCTGGCAGTGCATTTATACTGTGTGGTAGTAATTAGTAACACTGACAGTCACTGTATGAGTATTTTTTCCAATACTTTATATATATATTACATGCGCGGATCTAGAATTTGAAATAAGAGGGTCCAGTCTAAAAACAAAACAATTGACAAAAAGCAAATACGAAATACTAAAAGACGCTCTCAGCCCATTTTTATTGATTTTTTAAATTTACCTCAATGGGAGTGGGTTTGGGTTCGAATCCCTTGCCCCACCCCACCCCCTACTCTCTCTACTCTCGGTAGATCCGCGACTGAGTTAATAAATATATGTTGCCATTATATATATATATATATATAATGCACACGTGGCGTACTCTACATCATGGCACAAACATGAAATACACACGGCTGCCAGGGTGCATCAATTTAGTGTAATGATGAATACATATAGACATTAAACACCAGCACTTTGCACATTCAAAAGTTTAAAACCAGAAATATATATCAAAATTCACTTTGAGTAAATGGAATAGACATTTGACAGATTGAATAAGTTTATTCAGTCCACCACTCCGATTTAGTCGACAAAAATACTGTACTTGAAAATCCTCACTATACCATGGCTGTCTCCAAGCCACAAATAACCTCTCTTGTCTAAAGCAATCGCATTGGGGCCTTCAATCCCGTCTTTTCGGTCGACCAAAATAAGTAGAAAATTGCCATCACTGTCCAACACGTGTACGCAGTCATTGTTCCAGTCGGAAACAAGAATATGGCCATTCTCATCACAAACAATTCCGTGTGGCAGGAACGGTTGGTCACTATTGACCATTCCCGAGGGCGGTCCTGTATACGTACATTTGATCCGCCCATCTTTATGCAATATGGTCACGCCCCTCGTTCCGTCACCGTAGTCGGATACGCAGACGTCACCGTTAACGTTGACGGCTATACGAAACGGATATCCGAATATATTCGTTTGCTCCTCGTTTTTCTCCGCCGTAGCGACTATCTCGCCGTGTTTTGAGAGTTTCGCCACCATCCGCCGGGAGCCAAATGTAACGGTGCGCTGGTAGCTGTCTCTGAAGCAGACGTAGATTCCATTCCGACGATCCCAGCTCAGACCACCGGGAAAAAGCGAAATGTAGGCAAAGTCCGACGTCCTCAATGATTCTTGGTTAAGTCGTTTGATACTTTTTTCTCTATAGCTGGATATTAGCACAATATCTTCTTGTCCGTCGTTGAATGTGGTGGCATCATTCACCTGTAAAATATTGATAAACAATTTGCATTTTACTGACGACGACGACAATGATGATGGTGGTGGTAGCGGTGATATTGATGATGACGATGATGAGGAGGAGGAGGAGGAAGAGGAGGGTGGAGCAGCAGTAACAAGAGAAGAGAACAAGCAAGCTAGAGGAGAACAAGAGAATATCCATTATGTTGAGGTTAGAGTATATATGTTTGCGCTTATAGTGACGGATGCAAATATATAATAACATAAGCTACCTGAATATCTAGTGTAGCCGATTTCTGCTTGAGGCCATGTTTGTTATACAGATGAAGTGACCTTGACCCCCATCCGCAGCAGACCCATGCCTGGTCGTCTTCCACGGGCGCTATAGCGTGCACGGTCTCACTTTGGTCCCCACACTTGAATGATTTCACCAACTTGACCTCGGAACTTCTATGAGCCTGAATTGATCTCTGTATGGCAGTGAACGAAATTGGCGTAGATATATCAAGAGTGTAATAACCTATAAGCGTCTGAAACAGTTTGTCACTAGTTTCTCCTTCAAAGAACTTCATTTCCTTTTTATCGAAGTGGTCCATTTGTTCGATGTCATTGATATTTGATGAGACGCTGGTATTCAGTCCGAAGTCTATAGTAGTAACCGGTGCTGTTGATCTAGGAGTCGACCTATATCTCGGACTTCTGTCCTGCGAACTGGAACGCGATATGTTTTTGTTCCCTTTGAGTTTGTCTACAGCGTAGCGTATCCTCGTCATTTCTTGTTCAAACTGTTGCTTTAGCTGGTGTAGCATAGACGTAACATACCGATCTAGTTCATTGTGCAAAACTTTAGCTCTCTCGCGAATCTTTTGCACTGTCTTTTCCACGTCTGCTGTGATCGTATCTTCGTATGCAAGAATATCACGCAAGGCGCGTTTCCTACTCGCCTCGTCGCGGTTCCGTCGCGCCATTTTGGCCTTGTAAACTCTGCAGCTTATTTCATATAATGAATTTATTCCATTTTTAACGTCATGTTTTATTTACTACTCCAGTAGTGTATCTATAGAAAAAACACGGTCGAAATTAATACGATTTGGCATTATTTGACACCCGCCATTTTCAATTCATGTTCAGTCTTGCATTGTATCGAACTTTTGTTTATTCTATACATGTTTAAGTGTTGAATTTCTTTTTTTAAGTTCAAATTACTTAAAACTTACATTCTTATCAAACTGTGAATAGCATTCAAGATATTAAGCACACACTAAAGTATTTGCATGTTTAAAGTACTATTGTGTTTAACATTCCTCAAAGATATCGATACAAAATAAGGGAGGTTATCCATGTTTCGTTCGACCGAGATTGGCTGTGAGAATCATAGTTCTTATGGTTTTATCATTTATGGTAGGGACAAAATATACAACGTTAAGAACTATGACTCTCTCAATAAGACCGAGTTCAACTTGAGAAAGAACCCATCATTTGAGAATGAATACGGTTAATAGACATGATAAATTAAACTAGTACATGTATATGCTTACTGTTTCTAATAACACAAAAAGTGACGATAATAATAAATTAGTGAAGGTTCTTTGAGGGGAAAAAATTATTTCATTTTTGGACTTTTTAATTTTTCGATTGGCGTAGGCTCCATGGGCACTGTAGGGCCTACGCAGAGCTATGGCAAAGTCTTTGGTATAGTTTATGTATACCAAATGAAAAAAGAAACGCAACTCTGTATTGATAATCAAGTATCTTGGATATAGTGACGTGCATTTAACTTAAAGCTATAATTGTATTTCAGTACGCAGTATTTAGGTCTCAGATAATAGTTCATTAGTTTTGTGTAAATCTGAGTTTCAGATAAATGCTCATAAGCGAAACCAAGCGTTACGTCATATAACGCGGGGCGTTACGTCATATAACGCGGGGCGTTACGTCATATAACGCGGGCAGCAAAAACGTATTCGAAAAGAAATGGTCATGACACATATTACGTTATCTAGGCTAGCGCTAGGATTTTAAACCTTTAGCCGAATCTGGCTAAAGCCCTAAAAATTCCTTTAGCCAGATTAGAATGTCTTTAGCCGGACTTTTGCCGAGATATTATGGAACTTTAACTGATGGCACTAAAACATTGCGTTTGCGTAGTAAGTAAGCTTTATAAACCTATAGGGTATCAATATGCATGCTGCATTCTGCTTTAGTGCTTAAAATTAAAAGTTGAGTTGTACAATATTCAAAACTTTTTAAAAAAGGTATTTAATGTAATTTAAATTTTAAAAAATGTGTGGCTTGAGTCATACTTCGTGTCAAACTTATTTTTTGATGTTGGAGTCTATGACTCAGTAACTTATCAGGGGGATGGTGGACCCACTATGTTCACGGTGGTTTCACGACGGTTTCGCGGTGGTTTTAGCTGGGATGCGGAAGTGCTGACGTAGGTGCTTGAGACGAAAAGGAACGTCATCTTGACGTGACGTAACACCTGGAAGTCCTTATTTAGGACGGGTGTTGGTCAAACATTCTCTTCCAGACGTTGAAATAGTCTTATTATACTGCATTTATGCACGCCATTATGAACAGATAACGTATGCTGCGACTATCACGTTGATCTTTACGTAAACGTGGCATCAAGACAACTTTATCAAATTTGACAAAATCCTGGATTCTTGGTGAATGATGACTCCTCACGACGAAATTGATGCAGAAATTATGAGTACACATTCCACGACCCGTGCATCATGTACATACGTTAAATTTGTATTTCACGTTTTACGCAATGGTAATTTTCAATAAAAAATATAGTGGAGGTATCGGTGATGATTTTCAGTCACTGGTAAATTAACAATATATTATTTGAAAAAGCAAAAGTACTTATCTACTGACCTCTAAAAAAGTCCGTTTCTTTTTTCTTTAAGTATACATGAGTACACTTTTGCTGTGAAATATGGACACCCAGGAGAATTAGACGAATGTTAATATTGATTCTATAATTCCCATACCTAGGACCAACGTCGTAAAGTCAAATTCTCCCACGGTGAAGGAGATTATAAATACCCATTTTAGATTGATCTCCAATTGATTTCTCAAAAGTACAGTACATTTGATAAATTCTTTAAATAGTATTCATTACCGGACTCTGTCTGAATACCTTACCCTAGTGATATATGGTCAGAATATCTATACAATCAAAGGAACACGACACTTTTGATCACAACCTTATTATTCATTATCGTTATAATTATTATAAATATTATTAATTTATTATTATTATTAGTAGTAGTAGTAGTAGTAGTAGTAGTAATAGTAGTAGTAGTAGTTATAATAATTATTATTATTATTAGTAGTAGTAGTAGTAGTAGTAGTAGTATATAATAGAACGTATAAATAAGCAAACGTGATCATTCCTGTGAACCTTTCCCACAAACTATCCCATCCGGAATATTCCATAAATTAGATAGGTAGGCTATTAATTGGTCGAGCTTCCAGCGTACAAAAGGGTGCATAATTCGGACATAAGCTCTATTCTCTGCGTAGAGAAGACCGTAACCCAGTAACGAATATACCCCAATAGTTCAAATCCGGCCAAAATGTGGGTTACACCCTAATAGTTCAAATCCGGCCAAAATGTGGGTTACACCCTAATAGTTCAAATCCGGCAAAGATGTGGGTTACACCCTCTTGTGTTACAGTTAGACCTTATATAGAAGTTTTCTTTTCCTGTTATGTTTTTGTTTCTTTTTGTTCAAGGGACTGGAGGTGATCTGGGGAAAAAAAAGGTCAGTCCAAAAACAAGGTTTAAGGCAATGATAATGATAAAACTACACTGTTATTTAACTGCAACTTCTAGTAGTACTTAAAACCCCATATGCTGCTTTAAGCTAGAATCAATTCTTATTGAGTGATCTAACTACACTTCTAATATGTACAACTGCTTGTTATATGAACTCCCACATGAATTAATTATGGATGATTTAACAAGAAAAACAGAATGAGTCGTCGTGTTTCCCAGTCAAAGCATTTTCATAAATAATAATTACACCGAACTGAATTTGCCGCTTATTTAACGCATATGAACATTTGCATATGAAATGAACCGCATTATGAGGGGTTACTCCTATTTTGTCCTCTTCCCGATCGCGTTAAGTCCCTTTAACCACACCGTCGGTATCCAATCGGAACTGCCTCGTCGGATTCCACTATTCCCGAGAACGGAAATTGGCGAAGAGTTCCGATTGCGTCGGTATCATACGGAGACAGTCGGAAACAGTCGAGTAGAACCTCGTTCAACATCGGAATTAACGGTATATCACGAATGCGTCTTAGTTTTACCGATTATCGATCCTTTCACAAAACGTAGTTGAAAGAAACATGCGTATTCAGCTGTACTCTACATCAAAATCAAAGTTAGTGACACTTTATTTTAATTTATTATATAAAAGTTGCATATCTAATTTTAATTTATTTATGTCCTTACTAACAAATGTATAGTTTATGAATTAAGTTTCAAATTAAAAGTAGCACCGTTGTCTTGTTGTTTCGAAAGAGTAATAGAATATATAGTGGCTTTCCGCCGTTAGGACTATCGGAGCGTGTGTCTCGGTTGATACATCTGAACATCGATCGCTGAAATTCGGCTGATCTGTCCAGTGGCTGTCCCACTCTACACCTTCCATGTCGCGACGCTCTCGCTGCCCTGTCGCACGATCGAGCATCACTCAAAATTGGCCCTCAGTCGCTCTCATTGGGTGTTCTGCGTGTGCCGTGGTTTAATGTTTCTACCTATCTTCTCGTAGTATGGTCTCATAAATTGGGAAGTTGGGGGTAACTCGAATACTGTTTATGACGCTCCCATACGGCATTGCAAGTGTGCAGTCTGCCATCTTTTTTTTCTCATTTTTTTTTAAATGCCCCAGGAGAAAAGGTGGTGCCCCACGAGAAAAGTAGCAGCTCGGTATATATTGTACTGGTTCAGTTCCATTGAATTGATTTTACGGCAACAACGCAAACATGTTATATGCCATAAAGATAAAAATGAAGGTACCAGGCACACTCTCCATTTACATCTAGATTAAAAAAAACACACACACAAAATGGGCCTAGAACCGGCAGAACAGCAGAGTTGCTGCAAATTCAATCTGATTTGTAGCGTCGTCGTACTTCTGCCTTCAACAGCAATTATCAATGTCACAGGTGTACGCATCATCAATTGTTGGGTTCTCTGACACGGGGAAATACAATAAACAACCACCACAACCATGGATATGATCTGTCTTGACTAACGTCTCCACTACTTCTACATAAGCAGGTAAACAGTTACAGAAGCATGGACAATATTAATAAATACAGAAAAAAAAAGAAGTGAGGAAAATATTTTCTGAAAGAGATACCTGTTAAGTGTCTTTGACGTCATCCGCAGATTTTAATAGATTTGTTTAGAGACAACTTTAAAATGTTAACGTTACTTAAGCTTCTCCTCAGAAAGAGCTTAATTACACTTTTTGACAAAACTTTGCATTTATGATATTGAGGCCACTTCTGCTTAACGTTGTTAAAGATATATCAAAGATGGCCGCCATGACTATAAGTAGCCATAACCTTAAAACACTCTTCTGCTCATGAATCACTTAACCAATTTCGACAGTTATATCCTAGCTGGAGTGCATATACACACAGGCAGCCTGCCCAGAGCTAGACCAAAACAAATGTTTATATATATCTATATATATATATATATGTCGGCACAGAGGTACGACAGTAAAAGATGGCCTTAGAGTGATTAAAATATTAATTAATTGATTTCTGGACAAATTTAATTTTTAATCCAGAAATCAATTAATTTATATTTTAATCACCATCCATCTGGTCCAGAAATAAATAAATTAAAATTTTAATCACTATATTTCCGTATTTTACCATCCTAGCTCTGTGCCGGCCAGCTGCCTGTGCATACATATATACGTATAGGACCCTGATCCTAGACTATATAGAGTTGAATGAATGAATGAATGAAATGCAAATATAGAGTTGAATGAATGAATGAATGCATACATGCATGCATGCATGCATGAATATGCATGCATACATGTATGAATGAATGAATGACTGAATGAATGAATGAATGAATGATCACTGTAATTACTTTTCTTTCTCTTCTTTTTCTTTCTTCTTTTTCTTTCTTCTTCTTCTTCTTCTTCAAAGTTTCGATCTACATTTTCAGATTATTTTTTTTGAATGAATGTCAGAATGAATGAATGAATTATCACTCTTCTTCTTCTTCTTCTTCTTTTTCTTCTTCTTCTTCTTCTTCTTCTTCTTCTTCTTCTTCTTCTTCTTCTTCTTCTTCTTCTTCTTCTTCTTCTTCTTCTTCTCTTCTTCTTCTTCTTCTTCTTCTTCTTCTTCTTCTTCTTCTTCTTCTTCTTCTTCTTCTTCTTCTTCTTCTTCTTCTTCTTCAAAGTTTCGATCTACATTTTCAGTTTTGTTTGTTTTTTTACATGTTTTGAATGGTAGATTTAATTAATAGTATTCTCAAGAAATATAATTTCTAAAAAAATTTTTTTTAATCTTATCTTTGAAATTCTTCAATTGAAGGTTGAAAAGGCATAAAAATGGCCGACGAAAACACGTTGGGGGGAAACGGTGAAAACAATCAGCTAAATTCAGTGTCAAACGGGGCGATTTTAATAAGTGAAGATGATTTAAAGAAAGCCGAAGAATTCAAAGAGAACGCTAATGAGTTTTTCAAAAGTATGACTTACTTAAAGTGGCGTTTGAAGTCCAGATTCTATAGCTATTAATGTGTCATTAGTTTTCGCGAACGTTTATACATCCCGATCATTACGTCACAGAATTCCAGAACGGCCCCCAAATATACAGAAACGTACCCGGGCAAACAAGATCTCATTGGCGGAATTGAAAGAATTTAGAACTTGATAAAACAACTACTTAAACAATATTGTTTATCATTAACTATTGCGCTATTGTTCTTAAAAACATATTTAGGATGCCATAGTCAGTAATAAAATACAGGAAGTATAGAATCTGAAGTTTTTAGTCGTCAAACCCCGTGCAAATAAGTAAACAAATATTCAGCTCCCCATTCAAGAAGAGTAGGTCAAATCTTTAGACCAACTGCATTCCTTTAAAGCGGAGGCAACTGCGAGTGGCTTTTAAAAAGTTAATCGATTAAACTTTGTAAACAATGAAAGTTTCAATTCCGTGAAGTAACAGTACGGGTTACGGTATTTTGTCTCGGGTACATTTATGTATATTTGGGGGCCTTTCTGGATTTCGTTGATTTTCGGGTACGTTTCTGTATACATAAATGTACCCTGGGTGCCTTTCTGTAGTACCCGGTACGACACTTACCCCATCAGCCGAAGAAACCCCACCCCTAACACGCCCCCTTAGTCGTTTCTGCCTCTGAAGTTTATGATATTTTTACTGCAGACCTTGGCCATTTTGTCAATTTGGATTAGATCTAAGTTTCAGGTATTTTCATACACACCTCTACCATGTCTACTCCGAGTAGCGAAGGACATGCGTTTCCGAAAACCACTGAGTGTGCGTGTCACCGTTGTATATTCATTGTTTTTCAGACTAGGTTTTAGCATTCAAACGGCAGTTTTCCTCAAAGAAATTAGTTTTTCCTTAAAGGAGAATGATTAAACTCTACAATGATATCCAGTTTGTAAACTTAAATTATCGATAAAGTAGTTTTTATCGATCTAAGCTTAATACATCCCTGCTCATTCAATAAACGTAAAAATCACACCTTGCGCAAGTTGAAAGTTGGCATGCTTAACTCGTGACTGGCTAAACCAATCAAGATACAGGAAAAATAATGATGTCATCTGAAAGAGCTACAGGGCCTGCAATGGCTTATTTATTCTTTGTGCAACTACTTTCGCCAAATGAAAATAATTAGAGCCGAATTAAAAACATTGGAGCCAAAATTGTCTTTATGGCACAAACTCGTTTCGTGAAGTTTAAAGTTTCGACTTGAAATCAGCAATTGTTTGGAGTTACTATAAATGCATGCTTTCTACCTAAAACAAACTAAAGATAAGATGGAACTTGTAGTTACAGATAATGTCTAGTTCTATAGTAGAAAGCATGTTGGAACATCTCTAAACATTTAGCAATTTGAAGCACATGCTACAAAAAAAAAAGCTCCTTGAATGTTACATTTCCTTTAACAATGTTCGACTTTTATATCTACTTTTAACGTGGTATTTAAACATCTGGAGTAATAGAAGCCTGCTAATTATTCAAAACACTATGGTAAGTTAAAGCATTAGCTTCACCAGGTATTGTTTGGAGTCAAGTTCTTTAATTAGGGATCGCCGATCATGTTTGCAAACTTCGACTCTCAAGTTTGTCGTAGCATAAAGTCATGCGCGAATCAATTAAGGCAAACACATAGTGGTATTTGCACAAGTTGTTCGCAGATGACAATCAATCAATCGAGTGTTTGTTTAAGTAATTAGTCCATCATAAACGTATGATGTAATTCAATCTACCAGCTGATTGTTAAATTGCTCCACTAAGCTGTCAAAACTTGTTAATTGTTTCCTGTTTATTTCGGTCACGGTCACGTGTATGACGCGTGCTAGACTGTGTATCGATTTTTCACTCACTGTTAGTTTCCCCAATAGTAAAAGCGCTGTACCAGTCTTTATCTAGGCCGATAACGCTTGAGCCAAGGGAAAATACGATTTAGATTTTTTTTTGCGCAAGTCATTTTCATCCTAGCTATGTGCCGGCTGCCTGTGCATATACATATATACTTATAGGACCCTGATCCTAGACTATATAGAGTTGAATGAATGAATGAATGAATGAATTATCACTGTAATTACTTTTCTTTCTCTTCTTTATCTTTCTTCTTCTTCTTCTTCAAAGTTTCGATCTACATTTTCAGATTTTCTTTTTTCTTGGGCCATATTTTATTTTCTTGCTTATTTGGCGCTGTTTGCGCATCACAGTGTGAGCCCTGAGCTATGATTGGCCTTTCTAAATTGCATTTTTAAAAATGGGAAATTCCTGAAAATAGTTCGGACATCGATTACGTAAAAAGTAGTGCATATAGGCATAAAATGGCACTATGTCACAATAAAGCTTGGTTTACGATCTTTCCAGTAATATATCGGACTTACCTGTGCAGGTTAGCGCAATGCACTGCGAGATAGATGATCATGGCATATATTCATAAAATTTATGTTCAATAGAATTACATAGCAATGCGCTAGAAATCTCGTCCTCGACAAGCGGTGTGTACAATGCCAATACAACGCCTGTATGACCTATTTTGACAACACGTTCAGATACTACCTACTACTTTAAAAAATAAATAACTTTGTTCGATTTTAAATATTTAAAAAACTATTTTGTTTCTTAATGATTGTTTTATTGGAATAAATATTTTGTAAAAAAATCAATGTCTCTCCTACTCCGAGCCCACTCCGGTCACAGATAACAATTGATTTTCCCAATTATAGCTTTCCTTCTTCTTTGTTTATTTATAATGTTTAAATGTACACAGAGCATACATGGAAATCAGCATCAACCCCCCACTTTTTTAAGGATGACCAAAAGCAGCCCTGGTCCCATGGACACATTTTCCAGTTGTTATGGGATGGTGAGTTGTTCGTCATCCGTCCATTAACTTTTGCCTTGTTAAGATGATAGGGCCTTCATTGCAGACAAGTTTGAAAACAACTCAGCTTTATGATATTTTAGCCAGATCGTTAAGACGATAGGGCCTTCATTTTTATCTGATATTAACCAAACTTTAATAGATTGTTAATGTCAATGAAAGCTCAAACAAGTTCGAAAACCAGCCAAATCGGATCAGTTAAACCAGAGCACCTGGGTTATGGATCGTGATTTAGTTAAAAAGGCTATATTTTGCCTCGTTAAGACGATATAGCCTTCATTTTCCATCAGAACTTTACCAACTTCACCAGATTGTTAATATTGATGAAAGCTCGGACAAGTTCGAAAATCAGCCAGATCGGACCAGTAACAGCGGAGTTATGGCCCTTGATTTAGTTAAAAATGCTATATTTGCCTCGTTAAGACGATAGGGCCTTCATTTTTCATCCGATCTTTAACAGATTGTTAATATCTATGAAAGCTCAGACTATTTCGAAAACCAGCTATATCGGAGCAGCAGGAACACCAAAGCTATGTGCCCTCGAATTATTAATAAATGTCATTTTCAGTCTTGTGAGCACTCTAGCGCCGATCTTTCCCAAACTTGGCCAGATTGTTGGTATCAGTAAAAGCTCAGACGAGTTTGAAAACCAGCCAGATCGAACCAGTAACACCGAAGTTATGGCCCTTTTTCAATATTTGGTAATGTACACTGGAAACCACAGGGGACGTGGGTTCAAATCTCACTGGAGGCATATATACTGAACCAAACAGCTAATGCACCAGTAGACAATACCTTTATTATCTCAATAATAACAATCAATAAATCAAAACAATTTTCATGGTGAACGAGACAAATATCTTGTCAATAACGACTGTAAATTTAAAAAATCATTGAAATCACCTCGGTACCAGTCTCCAACGGTACCAGTCGGCATATAATAAGTTCATACATTAAAGGTATTGTCTACTGGTGCGTTAGCTGTTTGGTTCAGTATCTATATTATTTTTTTTCCATAAATTTTATTTTTATTTTTTTATTTTATTTTTTCTCATAAGAAACTTTTGTTCATTTTTCTTTAATTGGAAGCTTAGAGGCCCTTGGATCAGTTTTACATAGAGTTATAGGGAAGAACTTCAAAAGTCTTCTTTTTTGAAACTACAAGAGATAAAGGTTTAATACTTTTTATTTATTATCAGCTTATGGAACATCTACTAATCTTGTTCAAATGGTGACCCTAGGGTCAAATTTGTCCCTGCCCATATGTCACAGTTTTACAGACTTATATAAAGGAAAAAACTTAATCTTCTTCTCTGAAACTATAAGAGTCAGAGGTTTAATATTTTGTAATTACCATCAGCTTATTGTCCTCTACCAAGTTTGTAGTTTGTTCAAATGGTCACCTTGGGGTCAAATTTGCACATGTCAAACTTAGTTTGTGTGTTTATATTAACGAAAGTTTGATCCCCCACCCCCCGTGACACCATATATCCAGTACAGTAGAGCTATACAGGTCCTCTTGGGCCTCTTGTTTCTATTCCCTACCATTGTCATACCAGTAGAGTATTTTCCCTCCCTAGGTGCCAAAATACATGGTATATTAGATGAATACTCAACATAATTATTGTCATTTCTATATCCAGAGGAAGATTACAACCAAGCAATAACGTTCTACACACAAGCAATAGAACTAAATTCCACGAATGCTGCATATTACGGCAATAGAAGTTTTGCCTATTTGAGGACAGAGTGCTTTGGTTATGCCTTAAACGACGCCAACAAGGCGCTTCAGCTGGACCCAAAATACATCAAGGTACTGTCAGTCCTGAAAAATGCCTTATGCAACTTGTAATCAGTTATACTTGCAAGCTTCACACTTTACACAAATAGAAACAATGACCTCCTTATTTATATGGGGGTTAGTAGATGAAGGTGACCACATTTTGTGGCGTTTTCCTGGCTTTTATTATGTCCACAATCATGATAGTGTAACTTGATAAGAATTGAGATACTTCTTGGCGTATTCAACAGATGCTTGCCATTCCTTTCATCTACATTTAGGCCATGTCGCCTTGTGCAATAGTACCCTTCAAGGGTCAGTAGTCACACCTTCTGATAAATAGTTCTAACCATTGACATCTAAGGAATTAAATAATTGTATTGTAATTTGTATATTATTGCATACGCATTTACATGCTCCGTTTCCTTTCAGTGTAACAGGAATTATTGCATAAGCATTTACAAGCTCCGTTTACTTTCAGTGTAACAGGAAGCGTCAATATATGCACATATAGACGTGTAGTAAAGTCATATTGGGTGTGTAATGTATACTTGTTCGTGATTGGTGCATTTTTCTGTTCATGTCAAAGAAAGTATGTCACGTGATGTAAACAATGTTGATTTCATTGTGAAGATATTCCTATTATTTAATGACAATAATTATGTTTGTTTTAAATAAATGTTTTTGGTGAAAATTAAAAGTTACAACCTATTTTATTCTCTCTAATTTAAAAATGCGTATGCAATAAAAAGGTTATTAGATTTATATTGGGATATATGCACTCATTCTTTTGCACATAAATTTAAAATATAAAGTCGCGCAATATTAATACGCAAAAGAACTCGTGCATATATCCCAATACAAATCTTAATGACCTATACACCTCAGTATTCACCCATGTCATATTGACGTGTTGTAAAATCATTGTACTGGAACTACTATTTTTGCATAACTCGCAAACATAGTATTTTTGCTTTATTGTGACAAATTCCCACGATGTAACGACAGTATGTTTGTTTCAAATAAAATAATTTGATGAAAAATTCATTTTTATATTAAAATGCATATGCAATAATGAATCAATGGTGTTTTACGGCACATCGACACATAAATAGGTCATATTGTACGCAAAAACCGATGAATCTTGAAGGAATGAAGTAGTAATTAAAAATAATGTAAACGTATAAAGATAAAACTATCTACAAATAAGGGATGATATGGTAGCAATATAAACTATGTATATATGTAAATCAACAAATGCCTGCCAACGGGCTTGTAAACAAGTTAATATATATAGAAAATTATATTGATTTTATAAAGTCTGATTTCTTTAAGGAAATCTAAAACAAGGGTTATTAGATTTGTATTGGGATATATGCACTCGTACTTCGGCGTAAACATATTGCGCTCCTAAAGTCGTGCAATATTGTTACAAGGAAGAACTTGTTAAACACCATACTTCACATGTGTCGGTAGTGTCGGTTTTGTGGCAGTTATAGTGCAACATAAGGTAATGGTAGGATTCATAAAACTTCTTTCCAGTGACTGTGTCAGGTCATTGATTAGTTGGAATAAGTTGTATAAATTAGTTGTATGACTTTTTTTGCAGGCATACTACAGAAGAGCCTCCGCAAATATGACTTTGGGCAAGTTTAAATTGGCTCTGAAGGACTTCGAAGCGGCAAGTAGTTTATATTAACAGTCAAATAAATGGTGAAAAAACAACGTTAAAATAATAGACTCGTTATAAACTGCAAACACAGAACTGATTGTAAAAAGTCAGAGTTTTTAATAGCTTCAAGTTTGCAATGTTATTTAATGAGATGCATTTGAATTAAGCTGCTGCTTTATTGGGGATTTATATTTTTATTTGGTCAATCTCCTGACTATTAAATCCTTTAGTGTGACAGTGTATCACATGTCTTCTTTCAGTTAAGTTGACCACTCTTTTAAACCAGGTATGATTGATCAAACGCAGTAGTTATAATAGGCATTGCCAGTTTGTTGAGATAAATAGAGAATATTATGTCAGTGCCTTTTACTATCAAGTTTATTAGGCGAGGCTTAGAAAACAAAGAATGGCGAGGCTTTGCCAAGCCATTCTTTGTTTTCGTGCCGAGCCTAATAAACTTGATAGAAAACAAAGAATGGCGAGGCTTTGCCAAGCCATTCTTTGTTTTCGTGCCGAGCCTAATAAACTTGATAGTAAAAGGCACTGACATAATATTCTATCATGTAGATTATCCACATTATTTTTGTATGAACTACTATTATTACCTATTTCTTAGAATGTTACGCTTATCGAGGACACCACCATGTTCTTGTTTTATGACGTCAGGCAACATTACGTGCGTGACGTCGGATAACGTTACGTACAATAAACGCCGAGGGATTCCGCATTGATTTGCTCTATTGGTCATTGCCTAATAAAGCAAAATTTAATAGGTCACCTCTTTTTTAGGCAGAAAAGTGCATATCTGCATGATAAAGATTGATATAAAGCAGTCCACAGTTTGTTGAGATAAAGATTGATATAAAGCCATCCACAGTTTGTAGAGATAAAGATTGATATAAAGCAGTCCACAGTTTGTTGAGATAAGGATTGATTTAAAGCCGTCAACAGTTTGTTGAGATAAAGATTGATATAAAGCAGTCCACAGTTTGTTGAGATAAAGATTGATTTAAAGCCGTCCAAAGTTTGTTGAGATAAAGATTAATATAAAGCAGTCCACAGTTTGTTGAGATAAAGATTGATATAAAGCCATCCACAGTTTGTAGAGATAAAGATTGATATAAAGCCATCCACAGTTTGTAGAGATAAAGATTGATATAAAGCAGTCCACAGTTTGTTGAGATAAAGATTGATATAAAGCAGTCCACAGTTTGTTGAGATAAAGATTGATATAAAGCCATCCACAGTTTGTAGAGATAAAGATTGATATAAAGCAGTCCACAGTTTGTTGAGATAAAGATTGATATAAAGCAGTCCACAGTTTGTAGAGATAAAGATTGATATAAAGCAGTCCACAGTTTGTTGAGATAAAGATTGATATAAAGCCATCCACAGTTTGTAGAGATAAAGATTGATATAAAGCAGTCCACAGTTTGTTGAGATAAAGATTGATTTAAAGCCGTCCAAAGTTTGTTAAGATAAAGATTAATATAAAGCAGTCCACAGTTTGTTGAGATAAAGATTGATATAAAGCCATCCACAGTTTGTAGAGATAAAGATTGATATAAAGCAGTCCACAGTTTGTTGAGATAAAGATTGATTTAAAGCCGTCCAAAGTTTGTTGAGATAAAGATTAATATAAAGCAGTCCACAGTTTGTTGAGATAAAGATTGATATAAAGCCATCCACAGTTTGTAGAGATAAAGATTGATATAAAGCAGTCCACAGTTTGTTGAGATAAAGATTGATATAAAGCAGTCCTCAGTTTGCTCAGATAAAGATTGATATAAAGCAGTCCACAGTTTTTTGGGATAAAGATTGATATAAAGCAGTCCTCAGTTTGTTGAGATAAAGATTGATTTAAAGCCGTCCACAGTTTGCTGAGATAAAGATTTATATAAAGCAGTCCACAGTTTTTATGCCGTGGTGCGGTGTCCGTCTGTCCGTAAACTTTTATTTGTAGCGACAACTCCTCTGAAACTACTTGATGGATATTCATGAAACTTTACAGAAATGTTGCCCATAAAGTCTAGTTGATCCTAGCAAAAATTCATGTTGATGTGAAATCCAAGATGGCCGCCAAAGCTAAAAATAGAGTTTTAAAATACAAGTTTGTAGCGACTACTTCTTGAAAACTAAAAGTGATATTGATATGGGACTTTTTCTAAAATGATCAGCATGACATGATGTTGATCCTTGTCAAAAATCGTTTTGATTCAACGTTAAACATGGCTGCCAGCGGCCATTTTTGTTTACATAGAGTTATATAGTAAAAACTTGTAGCGACTACTCCTCTGAAACAACTTGATGGATTGTCTTGAAACTTTACAGGAATGTTGCTCTTGATATCTTATTGATCCTAGCAAAAGTTCAGATCTGCCGGAAAGTTAAGATGGCCGTCACAGCTAAAAATAGATTTTTAGCTCTACTGATCAGAGATCAGCAGAGCTTATGCCGTGGTGCGGCGTCCGTCGTCCGTCCGTCCGTCCGTCTGTCCGTCTGTCCGTTAACTTTTATTTGTAGCGACTACTCCTCTGAAACTACTGGATGGATATTCATAAAACTTTACAAAAATGTTGCCCATGAAGTCTAGTTGATCCTAGCAAAAATTCATGTTGATGTGAAATCCAAGATGGCCGCCAAAGCTAAAAATAGATTTTTTAAATACAAGTTTGTAGCGACTAATTCTTGAAAACTATAAGTGATATTGATATGGGACTTTTTCTAAAATGATCAGCATGACATGATGTTGGTCCTTGTCGAAAATCGTTTTGATTTGACGTTAAACATGGCTGCCAGCGGCCATCTTTGTTTACATAGAGTTATATAATGAAAACTTGTAGCGACTACTCCTCTGAAACTACTTGACGGATTTTCATGAAACTTCACAGGAATGTTGCTCTTGATGTCTAATTGATCCTAGCAAAATTTCAGGTCGGCCGGAAATTCAAGATGGCCGCCACGGCTAAAAATAAATTTTCAAAATACAAGTTTGTAGCGACTACTTCTTGAAAACTATAAGTGATATTGATATGGGACTTTTTCTAAAATGATCAGCATGACATGATGTTGGTCCTTATCAAAAATTGTTTTGATTCAATGTTGAACTAGGCTGCCAGCGGCCATCTTTGTTTACATAGAGTCATATAGTAAAAACTTGTAGCGACTACTCCTCTAAAACTACTTGGCGGATTTTCATGAAACTTTACAGGAATGTTGCTCTTAATGTCTTATTGATCCTAGCAAAATTTCAGATCGGTCAGAAATTCAAGATGGCTGCCACAGTTAAAAATAGATTTTTAAAAAATAAGTTTGTAGCGACTACTTCTTGAAAACTATAAGTGATATTGATATGGGACTTTTTCTAAAATGATCAGCATGACATGATGGTTATCCGAGTCGATTATTATTTTGATTCGACATTAAACATGGCTGCCAGTGGCCATCTTTGTTTACATAGAGTTATATAATGAAAACTTGTAGCGACTACTCCTCTGAAACTACTTGACGGATTTTCATGAAACTTCACAGAAATGTTGCTCTTGATGTCTAATTGATCCTAGCAAAATTTCAGGTCCGCCGGAAATTCAAGATGGCCGCCATGGCTAAAAATAGATTTTCATGCAAGTTTGAAGCGACTACTTCTTGAAAACTATAAGTGGTATTGATATGGGACTTTTTCTAAAATGATCAGCATGACATGATGTTGGTCCTTATCAAAAATCGTTTTGATTCGACGTTAAACGTGGCTGCCAGCGGCCATCTTTGTTTACATAGAGTTATATAGTAAAAACTTGTAGCGACTACTCCTCTGAAACTACTTGGCGGATTTTCATGAAACTTTACAGGAATGTTGCTCTTGATGTCTAATTGATCCTAGCAAAATTTCAGATCGGCCTGAAATTCAAGATGGCTGCCACAGTTAAAAATTGATTTTTAAAAAATAAGTTTGTAGCGACTACTTCTTGAAAACTATACGAGATATTGATATGGGACTTTTTCTAAAATGATCAGCATGACATGATGGTTATCCGAGTCGAACATTATTTTGATTCAATGTTAAACATGGCTGTCAGTGGCCATCTTTGTTTACATAGAGTTATATAATGAAAACTTGTATCGACTACTCCTCTGAAACTACTTGACGGATTTTCATGAAACTTCACAGGAATGTTGCTCTTGATGTCTTATTGATCCTAGCAAAATTTCAGGTCGGCCGGAAATTCAAGATGGCCACCACAGCTAAAAATAGATTTTCAAAAAAACAGTTTGTAGCGACTACTTCCTGAAATCAAAATCAATCAGTAGTGCTTCAAGGTCATTGACCTCTTGTTAAAAATAAGTTTGTAGCGACTACTTCTTGAAAACTATAAGTGATATTGATATGGGACTTTTTCTAAATGATCAGCATGACATGATGTTGATCCTTGTGGAAAATTATTTTGATTCGACGTTAAACATGGCTGCCAGTGGCCATCTTTGGTTACATAGAGTTATATAGTAAAAACTTGTAGCGACTACTCCTTTGAAACTACTTGACGGATGTTCATGAAACTTCACAGGAATGTTGCTCTTGATGTCTAGTTGATTCTAGAAAAATTTCAGGTCAGCCGGAAATTCAAGATGGCCGCCACAGCTAAAAATAGATTTAAAATAAATAAGTTTGTAGCGACTACTTCTTTAAAACTATAAGAGATATTGATATGGGACTTTTTCTAAAATGATCAGTATGACATGATGTTGGTCCTTGTCGAAAATCGTTTTGATTTGACGTTAAACATGGCTACCAGCGGCCATCTTTGTTTACATAGAGTTATATAATGAAAACTTGTAGCGACTACTCCTCTGAAACAACTCGACGGATTTTCATGAAACTTCACAGGAATGTTGCTCTTAATGTCTAATTGATCCTAGCAAAATTTCAGGTCGGCCGGAAATTCAAGATGGCCACCATGGTTAAAAATAGATTTTCAAAAAACAAGTCTGTAGCGACTACTTCCTGAAATCAAAATCAATCAGTAGAGCTTCAAGGTCATTGACCTCTTGTTTGAAATAAAAATTGATGTAAAGCAGTCCACAGTTTGCTGAGATAAAGATTGGTATAAAGCATCCACAGTGATCAGTATTTCCACTGACACTAGTGCATTACTCTCAGTTTGTATCTATATGTAGGCAACTTGCCACTGATGCATGATGGGAATTCCTCACATTTACTGGCACATTTATGACATAATGACTGAGGCCGAATAAAATAATACCTGTGTTTACTGTAACATTGTTGGAAAAAAGTGAGTCGGAGGGTCGGCTTTTTATTTTAAATTTTGCTTTTATTTTGTTTTTTTAAAATGAAGATTTTAAGCTCAAAAACAATTAGATACCGATTTATTTGAGTGGCAGAAAACGCTGTGTACGCAAAAGATGTACTAGCATTTTTTTGGCACAGTTTTTTGGCAAGGGCTTGAATTTACGAGTGCTGACAAACTGAACAATTCCAGGATTAATTCAGAGTGTTTTTTTCTCAATAAAAAAAAGAGGAATTAGTGGTGTTTTAAGGCAGTCGGTCGGTTACAGTAAACACAGGTATTATTTTATTTGGCCTAACAAACTTGCCTCTAATAGAAAGTTTCACTCCCATTTACTCAACTGTTAAACAAACAGGTAGTGAAAGTACGCCCCAGCGACAAAGATGCAAAGGCAAAGTATACGGAATGTAACAAGATTGTAAAGATGGAAGCCTTCGCCAAGGCCATAGCAGTGGATCATGACAATAAATCTGTAGCTGATACCCTGGATTTAGCAAAGATGAGTAAGTTGTCCGTGGTTTAACCCTTAACCCGCTAAGCACGACTATAAAAGCCTTTACGCTTAATTCAAAGAAAGAACAGTCCATTATATATATGTAGCGGATTAAGGGTTAAAATCATTTATTTAATTTATATTCACGTCATGAATGAAGTACAGAGTGAGATATTTTAGCTGACTGTACTGGCCAAAGTCATAGCATTTTGTCTGGCGGCGTGGGCTTTGGCATCCATTAGTAGCCCTTCCTCTGAAACCTCTGAGCCAGTTTTATTCAATCACAGGACCTTGTTTGAGATATTATAGTCACACCAACAGCTAAGGTCATATGCCGACTTTCCAGCTTCCATTTGTGGAGGAAGACCCCAGATACCCCTCTGGGCAATTTTCCTGCATGGGCAGGCACCTGGTTAAAACAACCAACTTTCCACAAGCCGTTTGGATTGCTTCCTGACTTTCTGGTCCCGTGAGGGTTCGAACCCAGCCAGATGCCCCACAGGACCTTGACGTGACATGTCAGACTTTACTGTATTTCGATTAAAACATATTTTATTGCCATATAAGTATGCAGATGGGTCAGGCCACAAGTTCTATCAACATTAGTTGCGGTCCCTTCCCAATACAATGTGTTACAGAAATGTACATGGCTAACTGTATTTTCTTTGATAAACTACTTTTTGATCACAAATGACTTTGTTTTTCAGCTATAGAAGACGACTATGACGGGCCAAGATTAGAAAATGGTACTGAAGTCACCAAAGAATTTACTGAACAACTCCTCGACACTTTTAGAGACCAGAAAAAATTACACAGAAAATGTGCTTATCAGGTAAAGAGTAGAGCTGTGTGCTTTATCTGAGTTTATACCCTTGATTATGATAAAGCAATTCAGATTTCTGAACATGCTTCAGTCAGCTGTTTCGAAATTTAAATCTAAACTTTAAAATATTAAATAAGGTGAAACTTAATGTATATATGTATCATCAGTAGACTGTGAGTTGGGCACAAAACTTGTGGTCGTGTGTTCAAATTTTTTAGGTAGACTTTTTCGAAAAGAAAAAAAAAGCGTGTCTCTTGGTCGTCGCTGGGGCTTTTTGTTACTTTTGTACGTAATCTTGTGTCTCGCAAACTAACATACTGGAATTGAAACTTCACACATGTCTTCAGCATCGTAAGACAGCATCATAGAGCTAGGTTCTATAACTTACGCTTTTATTTTAACCAAAATGGATTCTGTATGTACATATAAGCTTGACCGTGTATCCTGGAAACTATTTCCCATAATTGGTTGAAACTTCACACATCTTCGGCATCATTAGATAACATCATAGAACCATGGTATGGCCCCTTTTATACTTAGACAAAATTGGTTAAAGTTTTATGTGTATAAAGCTTGTCTTTTTATGTCCGCGAAAGGGTTTCGGGGGCATGTGGTAATCGCACTATCTGTCAGTCCGTCAGTCAGCAGTTTGTGTCCGGACCGTAACGTCACAACCCCTGCAGGGATTTTTAGTAACTTGTCACAAGTGATCACCATAACGAGATGATGTGTCGCGCACAAAACGCAGGTCCGTACCTCAAAGGTCAAGGTCACACTTGCAGTTCATAGGTCGAAAACAGGTACACAGTTTCGTGTCCGGAACATAACGTCACAACCCATGCAGGGATTTTTAAATAACTTGGCACAACTGATCAAGACAAGGTGTCATGCACAAAATCCAGGTCCATGGCTCCAAGGTCAAGGTCACACTTAGAGGTCAAATGTCACTTTTGGGCATTTGTCACTTACAGTGACATTTCTTGTTTATATTTAAATCCCCTTAAAGAATTAAATAAAACGTCACACATGTATTCACTGTCATGTGAAGAACTCATAGAGACACATTTCATAATTCAGTTATGCAATTAAGCAGTGTTATGCCCTTCAACTTAGTTTCCCAATCAATATAGATGAGGCCGGGAAAGTGGAACTTCTGCACGACAGGTGGTGCTTCTTGTTAATTACGTGTTTGTTTGGTTCGAAACTCCTAAACCGCTTCAGATAGTGGGATGACTTTGTGTGTCTAAATCAAGACTCAAACCAACCTGGGGTCTTTGACATATGGTGCCAGCGTTTTAACCTCCAAGTTATTGATGTTCCAATGTCAGTTTTTCGGGATTTTAAGAAAATGTGGCTATTTTTTGACATTCTAGTAAAGAAATGTTATTGCTGTTTGGACTGTCAGTAACTGTTAACAGAACAAAAAATTTAATTTAAATTATAGAACAATTACTAAATTGCAAAATTGTATGTGATTGATAAGCATGTGCTTGTAATACTCTTGATTGCTTTATTTTGTACAGATATTGGTTGATACACAGAATCGTTTTAAAGATACTCCGTCTTTAGTTGACATAACCATACCTGAGGTTGGTATTCATTTAATAGCCCCTTTATTTTACTTGTCCCTCTATGCACCAGACTTGCTTTACTTGTCCCTCTATGCAAGGCTTGTTTTACTTGTCCCTCTATGCACCAGGCTTGCTGTACTTGTCCCTCTATGCACCAGAGTTGCTGTACTTGTCTCTCTATGCACCAGAGTTGCTGTACTTGCCCCTCTATGCACCAGGCTTGCTGTACTTGTCCCTCTGTGCACCAGACTTGCTGTACTTGTCCCTCAATGCACCATACTTTCTGTACTTGTCCCTCTATGCACCAGAGTTGCTGTACTTGTCCCTCTATGCACCAGGCTTGCTGTACTTGTCCCTCTATGCACCAGAGTTGCTGTACTTGCCCCTCTATGCACCAGGCTTGCTGTACTTGTCCCTCTGTGGACCAGACTTGCTGTACTTGTCCCTCAATGCACCATACTTTCTGTACTTGTCCCTCTATGCACCAGACTTGCTTTACTTGTCCCGCTATGCACCATACTTGCTGTACTTGTCCCTCTTTGCACCAGACTTGCTGTACTTGTCCCTCTATGGACCAGACTTGCTTTACTTGTCCCTCTATGCACCAGACTTGCCGTACTTGTCCCGCTTTGCACCAGACTTGCAGGCTTGCTCTACTTGTCGCTCTATGCACCAGACTTGCTGTACTGGTTTCCCTATGCATCAGACTTGCTGTACTTGTCCCTCTATGCACCAGACTTGCTGTACTTGTCCCTCTAAGCACCAGACTTGCTGTACTTGTCCCTCTATGCACCAGACTTGCTGTACTTGTCCCTCTATACAGCAGACTTGCTGTACTTGTCCCTCTGTACACCAGACGTCCTGTACTTGTCCCTCTATGCACCAGACTTGCTTTACTTATCCCTCTATGCACCAGACTTGCTGTACTTGTCCCTCTATGCACCAGACTTGCTGTACTTGTCCCTCTATGCACCAGACTTGCTGTTCTTGTTCCTGTATTGCTTCAACAGTTTGAATACTATTTTTAAAAGTATACAGGTAACTGTATTTAAGTTAATTTTGTTAATGCCAACTTATATATTAAACTGGTTTGCGCAATAATTATCCTTTGATAGGTCTTTATTTTACATAGATTTATTTGTTTTTAGCTCACCTCAGTGTGGGCTATTGTGACCACTCTTCGTTCGTCGTCTGTCGTCAACTTTTAGATTGTTTACACGATAGAGGCTATATTACTTGAGTAATCTTAACCAAAACTGACCATAAGATCTCGGACGAATTCGATAATGGGTGAGATCGGACCGTAACACCAAAGTTATGACCCCTGAATTAGCAATAAATCTTGTTTACACGATAGAGGCCACATTTCTCGAGCAATCTTAATCAACCTTACACAGATTGTATATGACCATAAGATCTCAGATTAGTTCGATAATGGGCAAGATCGGACCAGTAACACCAGAGTTATGGCCCCTGAATTAGTAAAAAAATCAGTTGTTTCATCTTGTTTACACGATAGAGGCCACATTTCTTGAGCAATCTTAACCAGACTTGCACAGATTGTAAATGACCATAAGAGCTCAGACCAGTAACACCAGAGTTATGGCCCCTGAATTAGCAAAAATGCAGTTTTACATGTTAACATAGTACAAGCCACATTTCTTGAGCAATCTTAACCAAACTTACACATTTTTTTTTATTTTTTTTTTTCAATTTTATTAATTTTTTTCAATTTTCTTTTTATTATTATTTTTTTTAAAGTTTTTTTTTCTCAATTTTTTCCTTCCTTTTTTGATTTGACGATACTTAGCAGGGAGCATTGGTATGATGTCTTTTTGTGCATATTGTGTTTTCTTTCCGGTTCGTTGATTTTTGACGGAGTTACAGGCCCTCGACATTTTTATTTTTACTTTAAATTTCGTGTAGGCTCCTCCTAAACACCTAGTTGGATTTCTACGAAACTTGGCAGGATGTGTAGTTGTGCAAATCGCTGTATATCATCGACTGAGTTATGGCCCTTGATTTATTGAAAAATGCTATATTGTATTTTGATTTGTTAAACTGTAGCTACTTCATTTTTAGCTCTACTGGCCGCTGTTGTTCGTCCGTCCGTTGTTAACTTTTGTCTCGTTAAGACGATAGGGCCTCAATTTTTCATCTGATCTTTACCAAACTTTACCAGATTGTTAATATCAATGAAAGCTCGGACAAGTTTGAAAACCAGCCATATCGGACCACTAACAGCAGAGTTATGGCCCTTGATTTAGTTAAAATGCTATAGTTTTCCTCGATAAGATGATAGGGCCTTCATTTTTCATCCGATCTTTACCTGATTGCTAATGTCGATGAAAGCTCGGACAACTTCGAAAAAAAGCCAATCGGACCAGTAACAGCAGAGTTATGGCCCTTGATTTCGTTAAAAATGCTATATTTTGCTTCGTTCGACGATAGGGCCTTCATTTTTCATCCGATATTTACCAAACTTAATCCGATTGCTAATATTAATGAAAGCTCGGACAAGTTCGAAAACCAGCCAGATCGGACCAGTAACATCGGTGTTATGGCCCTTGGTTTCGTTTAAAATGCTATATTTTGCCTCGTTAAGACGATAGGGCCTTCATTCTTCATCTGATCTGATCTGACCAAACTTTACCAGATTTTTTGACTTTTTTTCTTTTATTATTATTTTATTTTTATTTTTATTAAATTAATATTATTTTTATTTTTTTATTAGCTCTACTGGCCAAGTTCGAAAACCAGTCAGATACGACCAGTAACAGCGGAGTTATAGCTCTTGATTTAGTTAAAAATACTATATTTTGCCTCTTTAGGACGATAGTCACTCGCTTCTTTGATGATATAAGAGCCATGTTAGCCAGTAGAGTGTCCACAGGCCCTCTTGGGCCTCTTGTTTATCTAATCTTTACCAAAATTGTTAAGAATGTTAATATCAATAGAAACTTAAACAAGTTTCCTGATTCATATCCATCCATATACTCCCCACCCCCACCAAACACCCCCACCCCCAACCCATTTTTATGAAATCTCATTCATAGAAGAAAGTGGGACAAATTAAAAAATACCCACCAGACTAGACACACCAGACTTATTGCCCATGATTACCAGGTGAGCGATCTAGGGCCATCCTGGCTCTCTTTATTTTAATAGCTTATGTGTGTATAGGATACTAAGATGAGTTCTGTAGAAACAATGTGTTTTGTCAACAAATATGATTTAAACTGTTCAGTGTTCTCTTGCAGTGTATGTATCTATAAGTTTCCGTGAAATAGTATATTGTTGAAATAATAACTTTGTATTTCCAGGGTGAGAAGTTTACAGTGTGCGGCGATATACATGGGCAGTTTTATGATTTGTTGAATATATTCAAACTAAACGGCCTACCATCCGAAACTAATCCATATGTATCCTTTCAAAAAAGAATAAATTAAAATTGTACATGATTTTTTTTTAATAAAAACTGCTGAACTGATGTTTTACAATAAATAACATTTGATAGCATTATTTTCCATGTATATCTGCAGTTCAGGGTGAGAAGGTTCTAGGCCCATTGTCCATATTTTATCTCGATGTTATGGAGGATGAGCCCGGCATGTTCATGCCTGTTAGGCGCCATATAACCTTTCATGTGTTGGTGCGCCTTAAAACTCAATTCAATTCCATGTATATGCGATTTATACTGCTTCTCGAAGGCCATAGCCTCAACTGTACACCTATAAGTGCTAAATATGTCAGTTATAGTATGGCTGAAATATACCGACAGTTATTGCATGGGTCTTCAGGTTTATGAAAACTATCATAAACAGGCACAAAACCATCGTTCGATAGTCTCTTTGCTCATCAAACAACGCCGTCAAATTGCCATAATCGTTTAATTGTCCTACTTGTTTACAAATTGGTTCGATTGAATCGCCATTGTTTCACTTTACCACGTGGTAGTGAACGGGAGTTGTTTCATTGGCTGATAAAAGTACATCGGTTCTTTGATTGGATAATATGGATACAGTACTAGGTCAAGTGTTGCATCATGATTATTTAATTATTGAACGGAAGATTACCTTGGGTCACTAAGACATGTCGACCGATATACAAAGCGACTACACCATCTCAATATCTGATCTACAAATAGATGTGTATTTCACACTAATCTGGCACGTGACTTACTGCATAGAGGGGCTCGTTACGGGGGTATATTTCACACGGTATACAAATTCTTAACACCGCGCATCTTCCTCGGCCAATCAAATTCTGATAAACTGTCAGGTGGGAGGGATACTGTCAGGTGGGAGGGATTAAACAATCACGAACAACACAGGTCAGTTTATGACACTTATCAGTAAACGCTCGCTGCGAAAGTGACGGGTGGTTAATTTCTAGGCAATTATTGGCAAACTTCACAGTAAAGGCAGATTTTTATCTAATGCTGAAGCGTCCATCGGGCAAGTGACGGACAACCAGATTTACAAAGGTCACCTGCCCGCACCCAAAATCCACTTGCCCTGTTGTACAGGAGGTTTGATTCCAAAGACTAAAGGACATTATGCATGTCTCTCCTTTAATGGCTGTCTGTACATGTTTAACCCTTAACCCGCTACATACATACATATAATGGACTGTTCTTTCTTTGAATTAAAACCATTCCATTTATGTGACAAAGGGGTGTTTTAGGGAAAATGACTGATCAGCCTGCGAGTTACTTAGCATACTAAATGTCTGTATTCTGTGTGTCCGTATACTATGGTATAGGAGTCAAAACGTTAAAGCTTTGATAGTATTAAATAATTATTAAGATTGCCATTTTAAAATTACATTATATTTAAAAACCTAAATTATTTGGTATAAACAATCACATAATGTTGAAGGGGAGATAGATCATGTTTGACTAAATACTGTGTTGTGGTAGTGAAATGGAATTGAAATCAAATTTCGAAATGCCAAAATATCATCAGACATAAATTCTTACTATAGGCTTGGAGAAAACCTTTTTAGCTCACCTGACCTAAAAAATGACATGGTTAGAAATTTTATTGGTCATCTCGGTTCATAACTGAGCTATCCTGCCCCATGACCAGGCATTTGACTGCTTTTTAGTTATGCACTAATAGGACGGCTAGCTGAAGTATTGAGTATTACATAATGTATATCAGTTTTATGAAGCCTTAACTTTAGATCAGCTATTTAATGGTGATTTTGTGGACAGGGGGTCCTTCTCGGTGGAATGTATACTCACACTTTTCTCTTTCAAACTTTTATATCCCAATCACTTTTTCATGGCCAGAGGTGAGTATGAATACGTGTGAACAAACACAGTTACGCTGTTAAACCAATATAATAGGATCATATTTTGTAAAACTGTTAATCAGTTCAGCACCATATTGCATAAACTCATGACATCTAATGTATTGTTACATTGTGTCCTGTTAAATACTGCACTTAGCATATAATTGTTAGCTTGCAGGGCCAGTTGGTCTTAAAAGTACACACTTTTAGTATATACTTCGCAGATTTTATGATTAAAATAAAACCTTATATTTTCATTGTTTATATTTCACATGTTTACATTGTTGACGTTATTGGCGTCTTTGTTTTGGTGCATTATATTTTTCTGCATAAATTTCCGGGTTGTGAGAATATGATAAATAGAATATTTGTTAGTTTGTCATGAATATAGGATTTATAATTATCTCGAAGTGAGAAAACACAAAAAAAAGATTCTCACTTCTCTCTTGATGAAAATAAATCCTATATACACTCAAAACAAACAAATGTCCTCTATATACATATAGGAAATGTATACAGTTATTGAAGATGGAATATCAATGAAAAAACGTTTGTAGATGTTTTGATGCATGAACATTTAATAGACAAAAAAGACAGAAAAAAATATTACTGCTGTGTCCCTTTATTTGATATTTCACGTGTAGAGGTGCAACGATTAATCGCGATACGTTCTCTCACGATACACGTATCGTATAGTGGAGGTCTGTATCGCAAAACTGTAACAATACGCAAATAAGCACAAACTTGCTCTTATTGACGAAAATAATCTGACAATTAATTGTAAAAATAACCTTTCTTATGGGTTGTATTTTATTTGCGGTTGTTTAAAGGACTGTCAATGTAAGTAGCTATTGTATTTACCCCTCATATGCTAATATTTTGACTTATTTTGTGAAAATAAGATATTATTTTATGAAACTGTGTATCGCGGTACGTATCGTATCGTCAGTCAAGTATCGCCATACTTATCATATCATCAGCATAGTGTATCGTTGCAGCATAGTGTATCGTTGCAGCATAGTGTATCGTTGCAGCATAGTGTATTGTTGCAGCATAGTGTATTGTTGCAGCCCTAATCATGTGTATAAGTTGTCTAAACAGCAAATTCGAAATTTTTTAAATATTGTTGTCCCTTCACGTCGGTGTTTTGATTATTTCAGGAAATCACGAGAGCTTCACAATGAACCAGATGTATGGTTTTGAAGGCGAGGTCAAGCAGAAATATCCTTTTTTTTACATGTTTTACATGCTTATACCGGTATCTCATCAGGATCATGTCTGAGGATTTCCTTTTCCACTCCTGGTACTGAAATGCTTTAATTTCAAATCTGCTGATATATGTAACCTGGTACTGGTAAGTGGGGAATAATCGATTCCTGACCGTATGTCCTCGATAGCTGAGTTGGTATAGCACTGGTACGGTAAACCAGAGACCCTGGGTTCGAGTTTCGGTTGAGACACAATTTTGTTACCACCTCATATTGCACCTGTAATATATGTAACCGGGTACAGGTAAATCGAGCCTCATCCGGGACTCCAACCCAGGGTCTCTGGCTTACTGTTCCAACACTCCACCAAGTGAGCTGTGGAGGACATACAGTTAGGAATTGATTGTTCACCATTTACCTGTACCCAGTTACATATACATAACCTGATGGGCATAAATCTCAAGCCTCTTTTTTTCTCCTATCCTCACCCTGAATATTTATACTGTAAGTGAGGCAGATGTCTTTGTGACTTGTATTCAATTCATATTGTGTGAAGCAAATACAGGCTAATGGTTTAATGATGACTGTCCGTCTTCATGTTTTGATGCTTTGGTTAAAGTCTCATTTCTCAAAAAAGATTTGAAAGTTTTGAAACTGGGCAAACCTGTCCATTATCATTACACAATGATATATAACAGGAACCATAACACTGTCTTGTATTTTACCTGAATTATTTTCCTTTTCGATTTAGATTTTTTCATTTAAAATGTTGAATGTACATTCATATTCCAAATTCCATTTGACAGAAAGCTTTAAAAATTGGTACTAAAATGTTCACTATATTATCATGTACTAGCATATTGTATACCAAACAGAACTCATAAAACCCCCATATTATATAATTTAAATATAATTTTATAACTTAAATATACTTTTTTATAATTTAAATATAATTTTTGCCTTAATTTTCTTGTAATGAAATTTCTTACGGGTATATTTGAACTATATTCCATCATTTAATACTGCAAAACAGTTGTTTTCATTTTATTTTCGGATGAGCTATTTTCAGGCTTGGTGCACATGCACCTTGTTTTTCATTAACATGACCAATGATTATGTAAATTGATTGAAAATGGACATTTTATACTACGGGATATTATAAGTTACTATTAGTATACCATATGATTTTATTACATTTTATTGTTGATCTTTTATTATTTATTGTATCCAGTATCTCTTCTTACAAATTGCGATTCCTTAACCATTCATAAATACTCTTCCAAGATGGCAGAACTGTTCACAGAAGTGTTCAACTGGTTACCTCTCGCACATTGTATAAACAACAAAGTATTAGTAAGTGTTTACTGTAGGTTTACCCCTCGCCTGTCCATCAGTCGAGCGCATCCATGGTCGAGAGGGTTGAGACGCTGAGTTTGAGATCTCCCCTCTCACCGCTCCGGGTGTGAATCCCACTAGGAGCTTGGCTTAAGAGAAAGTATTCTTACGGATAGATGAAGATATAATGTACTGGTTCTACCCAGGAATAAATGGGCCTCCACCACTAATAATCCACCGTTATACATAGCCTAATATGTGCTGAAAATGACGTTTAACACCAAACTATCCATCAGTCTGTCAGATATTATTATGAAATTTGCCAGGTGTATTTAATTAAGTGACATATATGTGCACATGTTTTCGCTTGGACTCAATTATTGGGTCGCCTGCGTAACATGGCAGACGCTTAGGGATCACTTTGTCCGTCACACTTTAACCTGCAACCTAACCTTGGCCATAACTTGAAAAGTGTGACCTGTGTTCATGGAATTTCACACACATCTTCATCTTAACCTAAGGAATGTTGTTACTCATGTCCAATAACTCTGACTTTCATTTTGGCAGAGTTATGACCCCTTTCATAAAACTTGCAATCTAACCAAGCTCATAACTTGCCTTAGCTTGAACAGTACATGGCAGGCGACACAAGTGGTTCATGGAACACCTTTCTATTATGAATATGGTTGTCTGGTGGCCATTTTCTTTTTCTGTTACTTTCAGATAGGTTGTTACCAGGGATCTGGAAATATTTTCAAAATCCACTTGCCCTGCCCAAAATGTCACTTGCCCCAATTTCAAAAGTCCTTGCCCCAAAATTATGCTGCGTCGAGACTGCACGCTAAGTTAAATCCTTTTCTCTCACTGTTTTTTTTGTCATAATTTTTTACATAATTTCATTGTAAAATTAATGACAAATTATGAAGGATCAGAGCTATAGGTTGTTACCATTATGCACATATCAGTGTTTTCCTCCACCGGTGGGAGAGGGGGAGTGGGGTGTCAGTGGGGATACCCCGAGGATATAACGTAGCTGATGAACCTGGTACCAAATTGGTAGACTCTAATGCCTATGGAATTAAGATGTACAAGATGCTTGCTCCTAGTGCAGTAATTACAAAAGGGCAGGCAGATAACCAAAAAAAATGATGCATTAGGTCGAACAAAACTTTTTTCTACTTTTACTTTTGTTATAGTCTACACCAGATGAAAAGAATGAAAAGAATGATGCATTAGGTCAAACAGAACTTTTTTCCTACTTTCACTTTCGTTCTATAATTCATGTAGATAAATCTTATGTGTTGTCGGGGGCCCCGTTTGGTCACGGGGCAAAGAATACGGCCACTGCAGATCCCTTTGGAGGGGTAGGCAGAGGGGTAAAATCCCCCCAAATTCATGTTCATTTTATCATTTTTTGTTCATGTTCATTAAAGGTCTTCATCATGATCCCTGCATTGTTTCAGGTGCTATCTCGCTCGCATCAAAGAGCAGTGGCAGAAAAACAATAACATGGCTCCAGCGTAATTGGAGTTTCTACGATAGAATTTGCAGCAACTCTGCAGTTCAGGGTGAGAAGGTTCTAGGCCCATTTTCCATATTTTATCTCGATGTACATGGAAGATGAGCCTGGCATGTTCATGCCTTTTAGGCGCCATATAACCTTTTCATGTGTTGGTGCGCCTTAAAACCCCAATTCAATTATGCCTAAATCTGACTGATACTGTAGTTGTTTTTCTGTTAATATCTTTTGAGATGCCAAATTGCAATTCTTCGAATAATTATCGAAATTAGCCAAGGCCGAAGCACATCTTGGATACAATGGCAAACTTGAAGTTCAAAACAAAAACACGCCATTCCGTCATTGATCTCCGATTCATTCAAAACAAACATGGCATTTTGAAATAAAAACAGATGCACACCTATTCATTATGACATGCGTCGATAGCGACATGCGTCGATAGTCACTTTGCTCATCAAACAACGCCGTCAAATTGCCACAATCGTTTAATTGCCCTACTTATTTACAAATTGGTTTGATTGAATCGCCATTGTTTCACTTTACCACGTGGTAGTGAACGGGAGTTGTTTCATTGGCTGATAAAAATACATCGGTTATTTGATTGGATGATATGGATACAGTACTAGGTCAAGTGTTGCATCATGATTTTTAATTATTGAACAGAATATTACCTACGACACACCGACCGACATACAAAGCGACAACACCATCTCAATAACTGATTTACACACTGATGTGTATTTCACACTAATCTGGCGCGTGACTTACTTCCTGCATAGAGGGGCTCATTACCGGGGTATATTTCACACGGTATACGAATTCTAAAGACCACCCGTCTTCAACTGAAGATTGGCACCCCAAGCGTTCCTCGGCCAATCAAATTTTGATAAACTGTCAAGTGGGAGGGATTAAACAATGACGAACAACACCGGTCAGTTTTAACAGGTCAGTTTTATGACACTAATCAGTAATTGCTCGCGGCGAAAGCGACGGGTGGTTAATTACTACGCAATTATCGGCAAAATTCACAGTCCAGGCAAATTTTCCCTTGATTTTTATCTAATAATGAAACGTCCATCGGGCAAGTGACGGACAACCAGATTTACAAAGGTCACCTGCCCGCACCCAAAATCCACTTGCCCGGGGCTTCGGGCAACCATATTTCCGGAGCCCTGGCAGTAGGTTACTCACAATTTGCTTGTTTATGAAGACTGTATGCCATATGGGACCAATTCTCACAGGTCCAACATGGGCACATTGGGCGTGAAGGAACATAAATTATTGGTGATGTTGAGTATTTTGTAGAGCACGGTCATCTGATCTAAGCTTAACTGGTTTCAAGTGTCTTCCAACTTGCTATGCATTTCGTTTACATGTAATTTTATTGACAGTCGAAAACCAAAATGACGACGGACACCCGTTTACATGTAATTTTATTGACAGTCGAAAACCAAAATGACAATGGCAGACCGTTCCATTTTTCTAGGGTAGGGTGTCTTAAAAAATCAGTTGACCAATAGTGGTGTAAATAATAAAATATAAACGCAGTATACTATTTACCTACCTTTTATTTGCTAAATATAATGTTTTACGTTCCAAAATAAAACATTAGTATGATCGATTGCCGGAGGTGCTGAACATTTAAAACAACAACCTGCATAACCTATGTTTTGTTTTGTACATCCGAACCCTGGAAACAGACATGCGCAGACAACATTTTCTAAAAACAAGGAGGGTCAAAATGAATTTTAGGCTTTGTGAAGCATAACGGATAGCTATGGCAAGATTGTAAACAGATTCAGGAGCGTCTATTTTCATTCTATCTCTCGAAGTCCAGGCACCTTGAAATGCACACATGTCTAACACTGCTAATGATGTAGTACCTGTTGGTGGTCTTACTCTTGGACTGGTTAGTGTAAGAGCTCCAGACTGGTTTGATACTTCAGCTTATGCATGGTGTATTGTTTGATGTTCAGATCAAGCATGGTGTATTGTTTGATGTTCAGATCAAGCATGGTGTATTGTTTGATGTTCAGATCAAGCATGGTGTATTGTTTGATGTCAGGTCAAGCATGGTGTATTGTTTGATGTTCAGATCAAGCATGGTGTATTGTTTGATGTTCAGATCAAGCATGGTGTATTGTTTGATGTCAGGTCAAGCATGGTGTATTGTTTGATGTTCAGATCAAGCATGGTGTATTGTTTGATGTTCAGGTCAAGCATGGTGTATTGTTTGATGTTCAGGTCAAGCCTGGTGTATTGTTTGAAGTTCATTTCAAGCATGGTGTATTGTTTGATGTTCAGACCAAGCATGGTGTATTGTTTGATGTTCAGATCAAGCATGGTGTATTGTTTGATGTCCAGGTCAAGCTGGTATATTGTTTGATGTTCAGGTGCGGCATGGTGTATTGTTTGATGTTCAGATCAAGCATGGTGTATTGTTTGATGTCCAGGTCAAGCTGGTATATTGTTTGATGTTCAGGTGCGGCATGGTGTATTGTTTGATGTTCAGATCAAGCGTGGTGTATTGTTTGATGTTCAGGTCAAACATGGTGTATTGTTTGATGTTCAGGTGCGGCATGGTGTATTGTTTGATGTTCAGATCAAGCATGGTGTATTGTTTGATTATCGGATCAAGCATGGTGTTTTGTTTGATGTTCAGGTCAAGCATGGTGTATTGATTGATTATCGGATCAAGCATGGTGTATTGATTGATTATCGGATCAAGCATGGTGTATTGTTTGATGTTCAGATCAAGCATGGTGTATTGATTGATTATCGGATCAAGCATGGTGTATTGTTTGATTATCGGATCAAGCATGGTGTATTGTTTGATGTTCAGGTCAAGCATGGTATATCGTTTGATGTTTCAGGTTATGTATGGTTTATTGTTTGAGCCTATGCATGGTGTATTGTTTGATGTTTCAGGTTATGGCCATGCCCCGGAGGTCCAAAGTTTGTATATTGAGATTTTGCATGTTTTTCATAGACTTATATAGGAAAAAACTTTAAAAAAAATTCTTCTCTGAAACCACAAGGCACAGAGCTCTCATGTATTACATGTAGCATCTGTTTATGGTCCTCTACTAAGTTTGTTCAAATGGTGATCCTGGGGGAAAATTTGGATCCGCCTCGGGAGTCAAAGTTTTACATTGACTTATATTGGAAAAAAAATAAAAATTCTTCTTCTCTGAAACTACAAGAGCCAGAGGTTTAACATTTTGCATCTGCTATAAGCTTATGATCTTCTACCAAGTTTGTTCAAATTGTGAACCTGGGGTCATATTTGGCACCGCCTCAGAAGTAGCATGTTTTATATAGACTTTTATAGAGAAAGACTTAAAAAGTCTTCTTCTCTGAAACTACAAGAGCCAGAGGTTTTAATATGTTGCATTTACTGTAAGCTTATGGTCCTTTACCAAGTTTGTTCAAATGGTGACCCTGGGGTCACATTTGGCCCGCCAAAGGGGTCGCATGTTTTACATATAGGGAAAAAATTAAAAAATGTTCTCTGAAACTACAAAAGCCAGAGGTTTAATATTTTGCATTTACTATAAGCTTATGGTCCTTTACCAAGTTTGTTCAAATTGTGACCTTGGGGTCACATTTGGCCCCGCCCCAGGGGTCACATGTTTTATATAGACTTCTATAGGGAAATAAAAGTCTTCTCTGAAACTACAAGAGCCAGAGGTTTAATACTTCGCATTTACTATAACCTTATGGTCCTCTACCAAGTCTGTTCTCATTTGGCCCCGTCCCAGAGGTCACATGTTTTACAAAGATTTACATAGGGATTTGGTTTTTAGCTCTACTGGCCGAAGGCCAGCAGAGCTTATGGGATGACGAGTTGTCCGTCGTCCGTCCGTCCGTCCGTCCGTCATCCGTCGTTAACTTTTGTCTTGTTACCACCATAGGGCCTTCATTTTTCATCCGATCTTTACCAAACTTTAACAAGTTGTTAATATCAATGAAAGCTCGGACAAGTTCGAAAACCAGCCAGATCAGAATAATCTCACCGTTGTTATGGCCCTTGTTTTGCTGAAAAATGCCATATTAAGCCTTGTGAACACTCTAGCACCTTCATTTATTATTTGATCTTTACCAAACTTGCACAGATTGTTAATATCAATGAAGGCTCGAACAAGTTCGAAAACCAGCCAAATCGGATCTGTAACACCGGAGTTATGGCCCTTGATTTTTCTGAAAATTGCTGTTTTCTGCCTTGTGAACGCTCTAGCACCTTCATTTATTATTTGATTGTTACCAAACCTGCACAGATTGTTAATACCAATTATAGTTTGGACAAGTTCGAAAATCGGCTGTATTGGGTCAGTAACACTGGAGTTATGGCCCTTGTTTTTCTGAAAAATGGCATTTGCTGCCTTGTGAACACTCTATCACCTTCATTTATTATTTGATCTTTACCAAACTTCCACAGATTGTTAATATCAATGAAAGCTCGAACAAGTTCGAAAACCAGCTAAATCAGGTCAGTAACACTGGAGTTATGGCCCTTGTTTTTTCTGAAAAATGCTATTTTCTGCCTTGTGAATACTCTAGGGCCTTCAATATTAATCGGATCTTTACTTAACTTTGCCAGTGTCTTTATATCAATGAAAGCGTGAACAAGTTTGAAAACCGGCAAGATCGAAATCATTTCAACGGAGTTATGACCCTTGTTTTGCTGAAAAATGCCATATTAAGCCTTGTGAACACTCTAGCACCTTCATTTATTATTTGATCTTTACCAACCTTGCACAGATTGTTAATAACAATGAAAGCTAGGACAAGTTCGAAAACCAGCTAGATCGGACCATTAACAGCGGAGTTATTGCCCTTTATTTAGTTAAAAATGCTATATTTTGCCTCATTAAGACAATAGGGTTTTCATCTTTCATCCAATCTTTACCAAACTTTACCAGATTGTTTATATAAATAAAAGCTCGGACCAATTCGACGACCAGCTAGATCGGACCATTAACAGCGGAGTTATGGCCCTTGATTTAGTTAAAAATGCTATATTTTGACTCGTTAAGACGATAGGGCCTTTATTTTTCATTCGTTCTTTCCAAAACTTTACCAGATTGTTTATATAAATGAAAGCTCTGTCAAGTTTGAAAACCAGCCAGATCGGACCAGTAATAGTGGAGTTATGGCTCTTGATTTAGTTAAAAATCGTATATTTTGCCTCGTTAAGACGATAGGGCCTTCATCTTTCATCCGATCTTTAAGAAACTTTACCAGATTGTTAATATTGATGAAAGCTTGGACGAGTTTGAAAAACATCCAGATTGGACCATTTACATCGAATTCATGGCCCTTGATTTTCTGAAATATGCTATATCGTGGCCTCATTAAGACAAAAGGGCCTTCATTTGGCCGGATTTCATTGAAACTTTGCAGGGATGATCAGTACCAAGCCTAGTTGTACATAGTCACCGTGTTCCAGTTGAATAATTTTGGCAGAGTTATAGCCCTTTAAAGGTTTTAATACACAAACTTTGTTCTGACTAGTTCTCCTGAACCCCTGGCCGGATTAAACGAAACTTTTTAGGGATGATCGATTCTTATCTAGTTGTGCACATCATCACCGTGTTCCGGTTGAATGATTTTTGGTGGAGTGAGGGCCCTTTAAAGGTTTTGATACACAAACTTTGTCTGATCTACTTCTCCTGAACCCCTCGCCAGATTTCAATGAAACTTTGCAGGGATAATCAGCACCAAGCCTAGTTGTGCATGTCTTTGTCACATTCTGGTTTACAGATATTTGGCAGAGATATGGCCCTTTAAAGGATTTTGATACCACAATTTTTTTCCGGGCTAGTTCTCCTGAACCCTGGCTGGATATAGACGAAACTTGACAAGAATGATCAGTATCAAGCCTAGTTGTGCATATCATCGCCATATTTCGGTTGAATGATTTTTGGCAGAGTTGTGACCCTTTAAATGTTTTAATACACAAACTTTGTCCGTTTAGTCTCTTCTGAACTCTTTGCCAGATTTCAGCGAATCTTGGCGAGAATGATCAGTACTAAGCCTAGTTGCACCTGTCATTGCCATGTTCTGGTTGAATTATTTTTAAAAGACTTATGGCCCCTTATATATAAACTTTATCTTGAGCCAGTAGAGCGTCCACTGGCCCTCTTGGGCCTCTTGTTAGCTCTACTGATCAGAGATCTTATGCCGTGCTGCGGCGTCCGTCCGTCCGTCCGTCTGTCTGTCCGTAAACTTCTTTGTAGCGACTACTCCTCTGAAACTACGGAATGGATTTTCTTGAAACTTTACAGAAATGTTGCCCATGAAGTCTAGTTGATCCTAGCAAAAATTCATGTTGATGAGAAATCCAAGATGGCCACCAAATCTAAAAATAGATTTTTTAAAAAAAGTTTGTAGCGACTACTTCCTGAAAACTAAGTGATATTGATATGGGACTTTTTCTAAAATGATCAGCATGACATGATGTTGGTCCTTGTCGAAAATCGTTTTTATTCGACTTTAAACATGGCTGCCAGCGGCCATCTTTGTTTACATAGAGTTATTTAGTAAAAACTTGTAGCGACTACTTCTCTGAAACTACTTGACGGATTTCCATGAAACTTCACATTAAGTTGCTTTTGATGTCTAAATGATCCTAGCAACATTTCAGGTTGGTCGGAAATTCAAGATAGCTAAAAATAGATTTTCAAAAAACAAGTTGTAGCGAGTACTTCTTGAAAACTATAAGTGATATTGATATGGGACTTTTTCTAAAATGATAAGTATGGAATGATGTTGATCCATGTCGAACATTATTTTGATGCGACATTAAAGATGGTCACCAGCGGCCATCTTCGTTTCCGTAGAGTTATATAATGAAAACTTGTAGCGACTACTCCTCTGAAACTACTTGACGGATTTTCATGAAACTTCACAGGAATGTTGCTCTTGATGTCTAATTGATCCTAGCAAAACTTCAGGTCGGCCAGAAATTCAAGATGGCCGCCACCGCTAAAAATAGATTTTCAAAAAACAAGTTTGTAGCGACTACTTCTTGAAAACTGTTTGTGATATTGATATTGGACTTTTTTCTAAAATGATCAGCATGACATGAAGTTGGTCCTTGTCGAAAATCGTTTTGATTCGATTTTAAACATGGCTGTCAGCGGCCATCTTTGTTTACATGGAGTTATCTAGTAAAAACTTGTAGCAACTACTCCTCTGTAACTTCTTGACGAATTTTCATGAAACTTCACAGGAATGTTGCTCTGGATGTCTTATTGATCCTAGCAAAATTTCAGGTCGGCCAGAAATTCAAGATGGCCATCATGGCTAAAAATAGTTTTTCAAAATACAAGTTTGTAGCGACTTCTTCTTGAAAACTATAACTGATAACTTTATTGTTTCATGTTTCATGTTATGCATGGTTTTGAAATTATGCAAGGTGTATTGTTTGATGTTTCAGGTTATGCATGGTATATTGTTTCCTGTTTCATGTTATGCATGGTGTATTGTTTCATGTTTCAGGTTAGGCATGGTTTATTGTTTCCTGTTTCATGTTATGCATGGTTTTGAAATTATGCATGGTGTATTGTTTCATGTTTCAGGTTAGGCATGGTTTATAGTTTCATGTTTCAGGTTAGGCATGGTTTATTGTTTCATGTTTCATGTTATGCATGGTTTTGAAATTATGCATGGTGTATTGTTTCATGTTTCAGGTTAGGCATGGTTTATTGTTTCATGTTTCAGGTTATGCATGGTGTATTGTTTGATGTTTGAAGTTATGCATGGAGTATTGTTTGATGTTTCAGTTTATGCATGGTGTATTGTTTGATGTTTGAGAGGTTATGCATGGTGTATTGTTTGTTGTTTCAGATTATGCATGGTGGCTTGTTTAAGGATGAGAATGTGACGTTAGACGACATCAGGAAATATACCCGAGACAGACAACCACCCGAGGAAGGTAAAGCTACTATCATTCTCACGTTGTTGAATGCAGGTTTGTGTTTAAAAAAAATATATACTTGGACGAAATGTTGATATTTACCTGCTTCAAAAATGTCTGAAAGTTTCAAATTAATTTAAACAGCATTTTCAATCTGCAGAATAGAAAGCACCTACAAATATTAGAGAGAGGGGTGGAAAGTTGGTTGTGGGAGTGATGGTTTTGGTGTTGGTGGAGGTTGTGTTGTGGGTTGGGGAGAAATTTTTTTGACTGGTAGGGAAGATGTGGGATTATTTAATCAGAAGCCAGGATAAATGCTGTATTTTTGTGTCGCTTTTTTGAAGAAAACTTTGTCTTCCGTCAGTCCGTCAAGAAAACTTAACGTTGGCTATAACTTCTCATTTCTTGATATTTCTTCATCCATTCATTCATCAAACTTTCAATATAATTATACTCGTCATGACAACATCGACATGACCATACTAAAATATAAAGGTCAGTGTCACACTGAAGGTCCTTGTATAGGTTAAATACTCATTTTTTTCTTCACAAAAACTTAATGTTGGTTCGAACTTTCTCAAATACTTATCATGACAACAACGACATGACCATACTAAAATATAAAGGTCAAGGTCAATACGCCCCGTGTGGTTGCTGGGGGCCCCGTTTGGTCAATGGGCAAAGAATACGGCCACTGCAGATCCCTTTGGAGGGGTAGGCAGAGGGGTAGAATCCCCCCAAATTCATGTTCATTTTATCATTTTTTGTTCATGTTCATTAAAGGTCTTAATCATGATCCCTGCATTGTTTCAGGTGCTATCTAGCTCGCATCACTCGATGACAATTTTGAATATAAATTTTACGCATTTTATTCGAGGTAAACCATTGTGGAAGCATAACTCTCTTCTCAGTGATATTGAATACTTAAATATAATGAATTCAAAAATAGAGGAAGTTAAAGCACAGTATGCAGTGCCGATTTACAACAACGATAACATAAATAACATACCAAATAATGAAATACAATTTGTGATTGATGATCAATTATTTTTAGAAACACTGCTAATGGAATTACGGGGTAAATCTATATCATATTCAAGCTACAAAAAGAGAACAAAAGAAAATCGAGAAAAAGAATTAATAAAACTCATTTAAGTTCTAGAACACGATCTATCATCCGACAAAATCCAATCTATGGAAATACTTAAACAAGAACTTCAAAATCTAAGAAAAGATAAAATGCAAGGGTATTTGATACGATCACGAGCAAAACTAGTAGAAGACGGTGAAAAGCCTTCGAAGTTTTGTTGTAAGCTAGAAAAACATAACTTTGCATCAAAGCTAATTCCAAAACTAGAAAAACAAAATGGAGACATAATAACAGATCAATTTGAAATTTTAGAAGAAGCTAAGAATTTTTATAAAGATTTATACTCAAATAAAGATGAGTTACTAGAAGATATAGACTTAGAAAATGAGCTGTCGGGAGTAAACATACCTAAACTTACTACAATTGAATCCAACTCAATAGAAGGTCCCTTAACATACGAAGAATTAGCCACGACGCTAAGAGCAATGTCTAATAATCGAAGTCCAGGGAGCGACGGTTTTGGAGCCGATTTCTTTAAAGCATTTTGGAAGCAGATTGGTCATTTTATTGTCCGGTCGCTTAATTGTGGGTTCAATATAGGGGAATTATCTATAACCCAAAAAGAGGGTATAATTACTGTTATACCCAAAGAAAATAAATCCAGGCTTAACATTAAAAATTACAAACCAATTTCACTTCTTAATTGTGTATACAAAATTGCCTCGGGTGCCATAGCCAATAGATTTAAATCTACACTTGACAAATTAATTCATAGGGATCAATCTGGTTTTATTGCAGGTAGATATTTAGGTGAAAACACAAGATTTATATATGATATTATGCAATATGCAGAAGAAAAAAATCTAAATGGACTTGTTCTTCTAGTGGATTTCGAAAAAGCGTTTGATTCACTATCATGGGCATTTGTTTACAATGTGTTGAAGTTTTTTGGATTTGGAAAGTGTATTATTTCATGGATAAAATTATTCTATAAAAATGCCAAATTAACAGTTAATCAAGGCGGTAATCTATCAGAATTTTTTAAGATTGGGCGGGGCTGTCGTCAAGGTGATCCATTATCACCGTACATTTTTATCCTATGTGCAGAAATCCTTGCTATCAAAATAAGAAGTAACAACAATATTAAGGGAATCAATGTTAATGGTACAGAAGTTAAACTGTCACAATACGCAGATGATACATCTATGGTTTTAGACGGATCTCCATCTTCACTTAGAGAAAGTTTATCAGAATTATCAAAATATGCAAAATACTCTGGTTTAAATGTAAACTTTGATAAAACACAAATAATATGGATAGGCAGAAAAAAGTATAGCCAAGACACAATTAAAACTAAGTGGAAATTAACTTGGGGGGAAACACAATTTAAATTATTAGGTATAAATTTCAATGTTGATCTAGATAAAATGTTAGACATAAATTATAATGAGAAAATAACAAAGATTCAAAATTTGATCAAGATATGGAAAAGAAGATATTTAACTCCATTAGGGAAAATAACAGTTATCAAATCACTACTCGTACCAATATTAAACCATCTTTTTATATCTCTTCCAAATCCTACAGAATCCATTATAGCAAAAATTAATGGCATACTGTATGAATTTCTTTGGGAAGGTCCAGCAAAAATAAAAAACACAGTTATAGTAAAGCAATATTCAGAGGGAGGTCTCAACATGATAAACTTAAAGGCTTTTATCTTCAGTCTAAAATCCACGTGGATAAGAAGATTAATTGTGAGTGAAGGTAAATGGAAACATGCAGTTGAAAGTTTCATTGATATTAAAACAAGAGGCCCAAGAGGGCCTGTGAACGCTCTACTGGCTGTTATACCATTGATGAATCGAGTCGTACTACATGGTGTCTAGAGTGTACACAAGGTTTTTCAAGTATTTGACCTAGTGACCTAGTTTTTGACCCCATGGGACCCATTTTCGAACTTGACCAAAATATAATTAAGACAACATTTCGACAATGTTTCATCAAGATCGGGTCAGAAATATGGCCTCTAGAGTGTACTAGTGACCTAGTTTTTGACCCTGTGTGACCCATTTCCGAACTTTAGCAAGCTATAATTGAGACAAATATTCTGACAAAATTGCATCAAGATCGGGTCAAAAATATGGCCTCTAGAGTGTACACACGGTTTTTCCAAAGTTTGACCTAGTGACCTAGTTTTTAACACCATGTGACCCATTTTTGAACTTGACCAAGATATAATTAAGACAAACATTTTGACAAAGAGTGTACACAAGGTTTTTCCAATATTTGACCTAGTGACCTAGTTTTTAACCCCATGTGACCCATTTTCAAACTTGACCAAGATATAATTAAGACAAACATTCTGACAAAGTTGCATCAAGCTCGGGTCAAAAATATGGCCTCTAGAGTGTACACAAGGTTTTTCCAATATTTGACCTAGTGACCTAGTTTTTAACTGTATGTGACCCATTTCCGAACTTGATCAAGATATAATTAAGATAAACAATTTGACAAAATTTCATCAAGATTGGGTAACAAATATGACCTCTAGAGTGTACACAAGTTTTTTCAAGTATTTGACCTAGTGACCTAGTTTTTGACCCCACATGACCCATTTTTGAACTTGACCAGATTTCATTGAGACAAACATTCTGACAAAGTTTCATCAAAATCGGATCAAAAATATGGCCTCTAGAGTGTACACACGGTTTTTCCAAAGTTTGACCTAGTGACCTAGTTTTTAACACCATGTGACCCATTTTTGAACTTGACCAAGATATAATTAAGACAAACATTTTGACAAAGTTTCATCAAGATTGGGTCAGAAATACGGCTTCTAGAGTGTACACAAGGTTTTTCAAGTATTTGACCTAGTGACCTAGTTTTTAACCCCATGTGACCCATTTTCAAACTTGACCAAGATATAATTAAGACAAACATTCTGACAAAGTTGCATCAAGCTCGGGTCAAAAATATGGCCTCTAGAGTGTACACAAGGTTTTTCCAATATTTGACCTAATGACCTAGTTTTTAACCCCACATGACCCATTTTCGAACTTGACCGAGATTTCATTGAGACAAACAATTAAGATAAACATTCTGACAAAGTTGCATCAAGCTCGGGTCAAAAATATGGCCTCTAGAGTGTACACAAGGTTTTTCCAATATTTGACCTAGAGACCTAGTTTTTAACTTCATGTGACCCATTTTCGAACTTGATCAAGATATAATTAAGATAAACAATTTGACAAAGTTTCATCAAGATTGGGTAACAAATATGACCTCTAGAGTGTACACAAGTTTTTTCAAGTATTTGACCTAGTGACCTAGTTTTTGACCCCACATGTCCCATTTTTGAACTTGACCAAGATTTCATTGAGACAAACATTCTGACAAAGTTTCATCAAGATCGGGTCAAAAATATGGCCTCTAGAGTGTACACACGGTTTTTCCAAAGTTTGACCTAGTGACCTAGTTTTTAACACCATGTGACCCATTTTTGAACTTGACCAAGATATAATTAAGACAAACATTTTGACAAAGTTTCATCAAGATTGGGTCAGAAATACGGCTTCTAGAGTGTACACAAGGTTTTTCAAGTATTTGACCTAGTGACCTAGTTTTTAACCCCATGTGACCCATTTTCAAACTTGACCAAGATATAATTAAGACAAACATTCTGACAAAGTTGCATCAAGCTCGGGTCAAAAATATGGCCTCTAGAGTGTACACAAGGTTTTTCCAATATTTGACCTAATGACCTAGTTTTTGACCCCACATGACCCATTTTCGAACTTGACCGAGATTTCATTGAGACAAACAATTAAGATAAACATTCTGACAAAGTTGCATCAAGCTCGGGTCAAAAATATGGCCTCTAGAGTGTACACAAGGTTTTTCCAATATTTGACCTAGTGACCTAGTTTTTAACTTCATGTGACCCATTTTCGAACTTGATCAAGATATAATTAAGATAAACAATTTGACAAAGTTTCATCAAGATTGGGTAACAAATATGACCTCTAGAGTGTACACAAGTTTTTTCAAGTATTTGACCTAGTGACCTAGTTTTTGACCCCACATGACCCATTTTTGAACTTGACCGAGATTTCATTAAGACAAACATTCTGACAAAGTTTCATCAAGATCAGGTCAAAAATATGGCCTCTAGAGTGTACACACGGTTTTTCCAAAGTTTGACCTAGTGACCTAGTTAACACCATGTGACCTATTTTTTAACTTGACCAAGATATAATTAAGACAAACATTTTGACAAAGTTTCATGAAGGTTGGGTCAGAAATACGGCTTCTAGAGTGTACACAAGGTTTTTCAAGTATTTGACCTAGTGACCTAGTTTTTAACCCCATGTGACCCATTTTCAAACTTGACCAAGATATAATTAAGACAAACATTCTGACAAAGTTGCATCAAGCTCGGGTCAAAAATATGGCCTTTAGAGTGTACACAAGGTTTTTCCAATATTTGACCTAGTGACCTAGTTTTTGACCCCACATGACCCATTTTCGAACTTGACCGAGATTTCATTGAGACAAACATTCTGACAAAGTTTCATGATGATTGCATCAGAAATGTGGCCTCTAGAGTGTACACAAGCAAAAGTTAACGGACGGACGACGGACGGACGACGGACGACGGACGACGGACGGACGACGGAAGACAGACAACACACCATCCCATAAGCTCTGCTGGCCCTTGGCCAGTAGAGCTGAAAATAGCAGTTTTAGGCAAATGCTATTGTGAAACAATAATGAAGAAAACAAATAATAAATTTTGGATTGATGTTTTATCTGCTTTTGCCGCAGTCATTAACAGTAGTAAAATTGAATCTGTAGATACGTTTTTATTAAGTCCTATTTTTTACAATAACAGTATTTTAATTGACAGTAAGCCAGTAAATTATAAAAATTGGTTTGATAAAAATATTTACCTAATAAATGACCTATTTAAAGATAATGGAGAACTATTATCCATTAGTGAATTCGAAGATATGTATGGTTTAAAAACATGTTTCTTACAATACAGTGGCTTAATATCAGTTATTAAATCCTTTCAAAAGAAGATATTGAAAACAACAGTTTCAAGTAAAATGCCACTTCCAAATATACCATCAAACATCACACCATTTATCCAAAACAGAAAAGGTTGCAAAATATTTTACAATATTCTAAATAAAAACAGCGATAAACCAACTTCAAAATTAAAATGGGAACTTTGTTATGACATAGAGGAAGAAACATGGACAGATATATATGCTTCACCATTCAAAAGTACAATGAGCACAACGTTGCAATGGTTTCAGATTAGAATAAATCATAGATTACTTCCAACTAATCTTTACTTACACAAAATAAAAATAAAAGATACCCCCTTATGTTATTCTTGTAACGAAGAAGAGACCATTACTCACATGCTATGGACCTGTCCCACAACACAAACTTTTCTTCAACAACTACAAAGAATACTTGTATCAAAACAAATAATACTGCCATTTACAGAAGAACTTTTTATATTCAACATTGGAAACTGCTTAACAAAGATTGAGTTGCAAATATTGCTAGAAATCAAATATTATATTTTTTGCTCAAAACGACAAAACACACCATTATCCATACAGGCACTTAAAAATATACTTAAATGCTCTCATAACACATGTAAACATATTGCAATAAAAAACAAAAATATGGAACAATTTAATAAAGATTGGGAGATGCTAAAACAAATATTTAACTAGGTACATAATAGATCAAATTAAAACTACTCACCTTCACTCAATGAACCAAGAACTGGCTTTTTTTTTCATTTTGTACATCGATTAAATCAGAAAATTCAAGACATGGACCACACAGGCAGTTTTTAAAAGTATTACATTTCACTTCATTTTTTTTTTTTTTCATTCGACTAAAAATAACTTCCCCATTGCAATTCTCATTATTTTATTACAAAGCAAACATACAGTAATTTTCAAATGTTCTATAATATGCTTGTATATATTTTGTAAGGTGTGGCAAGGGATGGTCCTCCCCGACCCTTGTCTCACCATGTGACGGGGAGATTAAACGGGTCATCTTAAGATGGCTGAAAAAAAAAAAAAAAAAGAGCAGTGGCAGAAAAACAATAACGTGGCTCCAGCGTAAATGGAGTTTCTACGATAGAATTTGTAGCAACCCTGCAGTTCAGGGTGAGAAGGTTCAAGGCCCATTTTCCATATTTTATCTTGATGTACATGGAAGATGAGCCTGGCATGTTCATGCCTTTTAGGCACCATATAACCTTTTCATGTGTTGGTGCGCCTTAAAACCCCAATTCAATTCAAGGTCAATACTCATGTTTAGCTCTACTGATTCTACTGATCAAAGATCAGCAGAGTTTATGCCATGGTGCCATCTTTGTTTACATAGAGTTATATAGTAAAATATTGTAGCGACTACTCCTCTAAAACTGCTTGACGGATTTTCATGAAACTTCACAGGAATGTTGCTCTTGATGTCTAATTGATAATAGCAAAATTTCAGGTCGGAAATTCAAAATGTCTGCCAGAACTAAAAATAGATTTGTAAAAAAAAAGTTTGTAGTGACTACTTCTTGAAAACTATAAGTGATATTGATATGGGACTTTTTTTTAAATGATCAGCATGACATGACATTGATCCTTATTGAAAATTATTTTGATTTGACATTAAACTTGGCCGCCAGCGGCCATCTTTGTTTACATGGAGTTACATAGTAAAATCTTGTAGTGACTACTCATCTGAAACTAATGGACGGATTTTCATGAAACTTCACAGGAATGTTGCTCCTGATGTCTAATTGATCCTAGCAAAATTTCAGATCGGCTGGAAGTTAAAGATGGCTGCCACGGCTAAAAATAGATTTAAAAAAAAAACAAGTTTGTATCGACTACTTCTTGAAAACTATCAGTGGTATTGATATGGGACTTTTCTAAAATGATCAACATGACATGATGTTGATCCTTTTCGAAAATTATTATGATTTGACATTATACATGGCTACCAGTGGCCATCTTTGTTTACTGTTATATAGTAAAATCTTGTAGCAACTACTTCTCTGAAACTACTTGATGGATTTTCATGAAATTTCACAGGAATGTTGCTCCGGATGTCTAATTGATCCTAGCAAAATTTCAGGTCGGCCAGAAATTCAAGATGGCTGCCACAGCTAAAAATAGATTTAAAAAAAGCTGATTTATTTACAACTACTTCCTGAAAACTATAAGTGATATTGATATGGGACTTTTTCTAAAAAAAAATCTTATCGCGATTACTCCCCTGAAACTGCTTGACGGCTTTTCATGAAACTTCACAGGAATGTTGCTCTTGATGTCTAGTTGATCCTAGTATAATTTGAGGCCGGCCATAAATTCAAGATGGCGTCTAAAAATAGATTTAAAAAAAAAAGAAAAAAGGAGTGACTACTTCCTGAAAACTATAAGTGATATTGATATGGGACTTTTTCTAAAACGATCAGCATGACATGAGGTTGGTCATTGTCGAAAACGATTCCACGTTAAACATCTCTGCCAGCGGCCATCTTTGTTTGGCAAAACGTAATTTGGCAGGAAGCCTCAGTATGATGTCTAGTTGTGCAAAGTGGGGTATATCAATGAAATCTTGGACAATTTCGAAAACCATCTAGATCTTGTTAGTAATAACAGAGTTATGGCCCTTGATTTGTTGAAAAATGCTCTATTGTATTTTCCTTTGTTAAATCTTTAGGAGAAGAGAGCTATATCTAGCTATATCTATCTAAATCTATAAGAGCTGTTTTAGCCAGTAGAGCGTCCACAGGCCCTCTTGGGCCTCTTGTTTAAAAATAAATTTGTAGCGACTACTTCTTGAAAACAGTAAGTGATATTTGATGTGGGACTTTTTCTAAAATGATCAGCCTGACATGGTATTGGTCCCTGTTGAAAATTGTTTTGATTCAACATTAAATATGGCTGCCGCGGCCATCTTTGTTTACATAGCATTATATAGTAAAACCTTGTAGCGACTACTCCTCTAAAACTACTCGACAGATTTTCTTGAAACTTCACAGGAATGTTGATCTAGCTATCAAAAAAACGATCATTAGAGCTTCAAGGTCATTGACCTCTTGTTTTCTTCATGAAAACTTAACATTGTCTATAACTTTCTCATTTCTTGATATTTCTTCATCAAAATTTCAATATATACTCATCATGACAACATTGACATGACCATAATAAAATATAAAGGTCAAGGTCACACAGAAGGTAATTATATGGGTTAAATATACTAATTTTTTCTTCATAAAAACTTAAGTTCACTATACCTTTCTCATTTCTTGATATTTCTTCATCAAAATTTAAATACAGCCTCATCATGACAACATCGCATGGCCATACTAAAATATAAAGGTCAAGGTCACACTGAAGGTCATTATATGGGTTTAATACTCATTTTTAGCTCGACTGATCAGCAGAGCTTATGCCGTGGTGCGTCGTCCGTCGTCCGTCTGTCCGTAATTTTTTTTTGTAGCGACTACTCCTCTGAAACTACTGAATGGATTTTCATGAAACTTTACAGAAATGTTGCCCATGAAGTCTAGTTGATCCTAGCAAAAATTCATGTTGATGTGAAATCCAAGATGGCCGCCAAATCTAAAAATAGGTTTTTAGCTCGACTGATCAGAGATCCGCAGAGCTTATGCCGTGGTGCGGCGTCCGTCGTCCGTCCGTCTGTCCGTAAACTTTTATTTGTAGCGACAACTCCTCTGAAACTACTGGATGGATATTCATGAAACTTTACAGAAATGTTGCCCATAAAGTGTAGTTGATCCTAGCAAAAATTCATGTTGATGTAAAATCCAAGATGGCCGCCAAAGCTAAAAATAGAGTTTTAAAATACAAGTTTGTAGCGACTACTTCTTGAAAACTATAAGTGATATTGATATGGGACTTTTTCTAAAATGATCAGCATGACATGATGTTGATCCTTGTCAAAAATCGTTTTGATTCAACGTTAAACATGGCTGCCAGCGGCCATCTTTGTTTACATAGAGTTATATAGTAAAAACTTGTAGCAACTACTCCTCTGAAACTACTTGGCGGATTTTCATGAAACTTTACAGGAATGTTGCTCTTAATGTGTAATTGATCCTAGCAAAATTTCAGATTGGCCAAAAATTCAAGATGGCCACCATAGCTAAAAATAGATTTTAAAAAAATAAGTTTGTAGCGACTACTTCATGAAAACTATAAGTGATATTGATATGGGACTTTTTCTAAAATGATCAGCATGACATGATGTTGGTCCTTGTTAAAATCGTTTTGATTTGATGTTAAAAATGGCTGTCAGCGGCCATCTTTGTTTACATACAGTTATATAATGAAAACTTGTAGCGACTACTCCTCTGAAACTACTTGAAGGATTTTCATGAAACTTCACAGGAATGTTGCTCTTGATGTTTAATTGATCCTAGCAAAATTTCAGATCGGCCGGAAATTCAAGATGGCCGCCATGGCTAAAAATAAATTTTCAAAAAAAAAGTTTGTAGCGACTACTTCCTGAAATCAAAATCAATCAGTAGAGCTTCAAGGTCATTGACCTCTTGTTTTTTTCACTAGGCTAGTTTGTCAAGGTCATTTATCTGGCTAGAAAAAAACCTTGTTATTCTGACAAAGCGCTGACAGGCGACATGTGTTCCACGGAGCACCCGTCTAGTTGATACTCAAATTGATGTCCGAAAGCTCAGCAAGTTTGTATAAATATCTTAAGTTCATCATGGAATTATATGATTATTATACTATCTGCAGGTATCATGTGTGAGTTACTGTGGTCGGACCCACAGCCTCAGTGTGGCAGATCTCAGAGTAAGCGTGGTGTCGGAACTCAGTTTGGTCCTGATGTCACCAAAAGATTCCTGCAGAGAAACAAGCTGGACTACATCATCAGGAGCCACGAGGTGAAGAATGAGGGATATGAGGTGGCCCATGATGGCAAATGTATAACCGTGTTCTCAGCACCAAACTACTGGTAAGTACTGCTAATGTCAAATATGGCTGGACTGATATTTATATTTTAATTCCTTAGAATCTGACTCATATCTTGAGACAGCTTGTTAGTGGACTCAAATGGTTGATGGCGTCCGTGACTGGTATAGTAAAGTTGCTGTGTCTAAAACCTTTGTGCCTCTCACCGCTGCAGGTTTGAATCACACTGGGAACTCGACTTGTCGAATGAGAAATTCTTGATTCTTATGTAAGGTATGGCCATATGCTAAAAATGACGTAAAACATAATTTAAACATCAACAAATAAGTTTATTTTATTCCGAATCCAGCTCTTTTATTTGAGTCCAATTTAAGGTTCAGAAACATTGATAAATATTACTCCATATCATTTATAGCATTATTGCTTTCATAAAGGTATAAGCTTTCATAAAGGTATAAATAAGCATGTGTGGTATTTACATTTAATGAATATGTGTTTTCATGTTGCAGTGATACTATGGGAAACAAGGGGGCATACATCACCCTGAAGGGAGAAGATCTCACGCCTAAATTTACAACATTTGAATCAGTGGTAAGTGAAATGCACTTTATATCTTGGATGATATGTTGAATTCCACGTAATTGTAGAGTTATATAATGTCCAAGGCCAAAGTTTGCCGGACCCGATAATGAAAAACCTTATCTGCACAATAACTTTTCAACCTTTGTAGCCACGAGCATCAACTTTCATGGGTAAACTGTCCACAGTGACAGGATGGCCTCCATTTATTAGGGGTCAAAGGTCAAGTCGCCATAACCTGTTCATGAAAAATCTGGTCTTCGCTATAACTCTTCAACCTCTGTAGCCACATTTATCAATTTCACAGGTAGAAAATCTACAGTGACAGGATGATCACTTAGTCGGTAGGCCAAAAAACTTTTGTTTGCAAGAAAACTCTTCAGCAAAATATGGACCAGTAATTGCTTTTGTAGGGTTTTACTCTGGGTTCATCACCTATCTAGAGACTCGAAGTAACTCTGCTTCGTACATTTCGGTTATATCGTAACTATGGTCTTAGTAAACTGATCTGACTACTGATGACATTAGACATCATCGCGTGACATGGAAGGTCACATGACAACAGGAGTCGCACACTGGACAACAGGAGTCGCACACTGGGCAGCTCCAGGCCCTTGTCCCTGTTGAGTGCCTTGATGGCTATTGCATCTTTAATGCATTGTTTGTTGTGCAGATCATCTGAGGTGATTACCTTAGTGTTTTCGGGTTTGAGGATGCAGCTGGTATTTTGACACGGTCACATTTTATGTATGGCTGTGTTTGTGGTCATAGTAAGTTTTTGCTCTGGTGTTTGTGGTCATAGTAAGTTTTTGCTCTGAGCCCTGGATTTGGCCTAGATAGAAAATAAGATAATCTTTACAAGCTATACTATACAAGCCAATTAAATGATAACAGGCTAAATAATCTGTGCTAATATTATTAGTTATTGGGTTTGTTACTGACCCCCTACAGAAATATGTGGGGTCAGTAAGATTTATACGGGGCGAGGCAATAGCCAAGTCCCCCTATATATTGATTTATTGCATCGAGCACCTTTTTTAAGGCAAACACCGATAATTTAACCCATGTTAATGAAATGTCAATGTCATCGAGACGTTCGCGCAATTTGACGTCATGACGATGACATCACGGCCGGTACAGTTTAAAAACATTATTTATTTTTCTTATTATGTTTGTTATCATCGCCCAAAAGAACTATTTGCAAATTATTTAAATTTTGAATCGGAATTATAGTCCATATCGTTTTTGTGACCCTCTATGAAATCTACTGACCCACTATAGAATAATAGTGGGTCACCATGTGACCGCTCCAATCCAATGATATTCTTAGGATTCTGTGCGAGGTGCAATAAATTGGTATGATCAGATCTGCTTTTGAAATAGTGCTTTAAGTGTACATGTAACTGACATTTACAAAATAATATAAACTGAAACAATATACAAATATTAGATGTCATGCTGGATTTAATTGATTAAAACATGGATTTGTTCTCATTTTTTCCAGCCACATCCCAATGTGAAACCTATGCAGTATGCCAGTTCGTTGTTTGGATTGTTTTGAGAATGTGCTCACTTCCACACACAAGATGGAACAGGAAACCAGTATGAGTGTCACGAAAATATGAACTTTCATGGGTGTGGGGCGGGTGGTCTGGGGGCTTAGGAAGACTAAAAGAAAATGTGTGGTTTGTTGTATTGCACGATAATCAGTCTGTAAACTAGACAGGATTGCTGTGTGGGACATAGAGTTTAATTAACATTGTTGAAGTGATGCGGGAAATAATTCCCGAGTGAGAAAGATTCTTGCGATATAGAAACGAGTGCGTTTTCGCACGAGTTTCTATATCGCAAGAATATTTCTCACGAGTGAATTATTTTCCATATCACGACAAAAATGTTAATTAAACTATATAATATATATTCTGTGATGAATTTCTTTCTAATCGTCTTTTGACACAAGTATTCCTTCTTCTGTCACTCCTTTGGCGACAGCGCAGAGTAATATCATGACGTCATTTCGTGACGTAATATCGTGACGTCTATCGTTTAGTTCAAAACATTTGGCTACTGTGCTATCTTGAACACTAGGCGAGATAGCACAGTAGAGGAAGGGATATGTTATAGATTTTCTAAACTGGGATATTTCTATAATTCATCACAGAATATATAATATATGTTAGTTATATTGGATAAAATGCTGTGAAACGGTATTGTATTGCAGACAAAGTGCTTGCAGTAGTAAAGGTATAAACATGTGTACATTAAAAGCACAAGTTAGAAATGTGCAGGCTCAAGGACGTTTAAAATGGAAACTTTGTTTTGATTCTTGTATGTGCTGTGATACTCCCATTGTTTCTGCATATATATGAATATGCATGTATATTGTTAAAACATCCAAAAACATGCAGAAGTGTATAGTCTTTTGATGCTGCAAATTACTCGGCATGTGATATTAATTTCTGAGCATCTAATATCAGTAATATTTCAGTTTATTGTCATGAATGTATATATGGTGCAGGTCAGATGAAAAATGAAATTGACCACGTTTGAACAAGTGTTTTTTACATCAGGGATCCAAGATTCATTGTGATATAATTGTATACAAGGATACATGTTCAGGATAATGATAAAACTATTCAAAGTTATCAGGGCTGAATCATGATTCACTTAAACATAACATTTTTTAAAAGTAGCTGGATTGATTTCAAGTCATATGAACTCTGCAGTTCAGGGTTAAAAGGTTCTAGGCCCATTTTCCATATTTTATCTCGATGTACATGGAGGATGAGCCTGGCATGTTCATGCCTGTTAGGCACCATATAACCTTTCATGTATTGGTGCACCTTAAAACCCAATTCAATTCAATTTAAGTCATATGACCTCTTCTTTTCAATCGCACAAACCCTGTTGTTTTGGACAATCACCTTCTGTCAAAGCCCAAAGGATTTTGGACTTCTCAGACACTAATTTATTACCTATATGTTATATATATATATATATAGCCGTTTTTTTTATATATCAATGAAATTGGCTTTTTAGGCTTTTTTTCCACCGAATGAATTAAATTTAAAAAAAATTAAAATTATGTAGAACTGAAGGGCAAGTTGTTAAAGATTGATTTATAACTGTCTTACAATAACATATTCTTTCTGATTGTAAAAGACAAGGATTAAAGAAACTAACCCGCCAAATAACGTCAAAATTACATGACAAAACCGTGTATCAAATCTATCCAGGCGCTCCAGTTTCGGGATTTGGTCTGGCTGGTTAAAACCGTTTATATTCTGTCTATAGATTTAGGTTTCTGAAATTATTTAAGTTATTGTCTCGCCTTTTCGAAGAAAAAAGGAGACATATATGTTGCTTTTCCGGCGGCGACGAAGGCGTCAACATTTAAGTTTTGCATTTAAATTAGGTCGTTTTCTCACAAACTATATGCACTAGACCTTTCAAACTTTGCTTATAGTTGTATCTTGGGTGGTATTTCGCAATGTGATTAAGAAAATGTTGAAGTGACCTTGACCGTCCAAGCAAAGGGCAGATAACGAAATAATTTTTACCTTCAACTTTTGCTTTTAGCTCACTTTTTCACAAACTATGCATTACACCTTTCAAACTTTGCTTATAGTTGTATCTTGAGTGGTACATTGCAACGTGACAAAGCAAATGTGGATAACCTTCACCCTCCATGTAAAGGGCAGATAACTTTAGTTACATTTACATCACTTGCTCATTAACTATAATTATGCACTAGATGCTTTAAACCAGCTAGTTTATAGCTGAATCTTTGGAAGACAAAACATTCTATTTTGACATAGTTGTGTCTTGGATAGTGCATCTTTTTGGACGCATTGATTTCATCTATGACCTTGACCTACTTTTTGGGGTTGATGTTTTTTTTTTTTATAGAATGGCATTTTGTTTTTTAACAAATGTAATTAAATGTCATATCAGCAAACTGTAAACTCCATTGTTTTTAGTTATTAGAATATTTACAAATTTCATTTAATTAAGCAACATTTATCTTTTATTTCTAAATCCACCCCACTTAGGCGAGACGTGAATCCACGGATTTCTTGTATATATATATATATACCTCATCATCAGTAGGTTTAGAAACAGTGTACATATGATGTAAAATTTGGTTGTTGTTGGCGGGATAGCTACTTTAAATGAGTAATATAAGTTTCTGCTTCATACAGTAAGTCTTGCCCAAGGTAAAACTATTGTGATCGGAACCATGGCTCTGCTGAAGTTCCGATAAAAATAGTTGTAACATGGTCGCTGACATTTAATTATTTAATTGAAAATAACACCTGTCAGAATGACTGGTTAATACCTGTCAGAATGACTGGTGTACTCTTACTACCAGTTATGGGAAGTTAAGTATGGCAGACAGATGAAATGGACATGCTACAAAACAAACAGAGTATGGTCTCATCTTGTTGGTTGATTTAAACACCTTGATGCGTCGATGTTTAAATCAACCAACTCGATGAAACCATCTCTATCTATTACTTATACTGATGGTTGGAATTCCCTTTGAAGAGTTTTTGTTAAAACCAACAATTCTATTAGTCTCTGGATGTATGGTATGTGATACCACATGTACCAATATATGTCGGAATGTATTTTTTGTGTAAGTGGATATACAAGTGTATGTCGGAATGTATTTTGTGTAAGTGCCAGAATATACATATTACGTCGCAGTGTTTTGTTTAAGTAAGTGGAATTCGTGAATTCTTGAATGGAACCATGGCTCTGCTGAAGTTCCGATAAAAATAGTTGTAGCGTGGTCGCTGACATTTAATTATTTAATTGAGTTTAACTATGCACTTAGCTAATGATAGAGAGGCAATTACTAGTATCTTGTATGCAAGGTGTTTTGAAAACATAAAATACCAGTGTCTTTATGCTGTTGCCATTTCTTACTGTTCCCGGCGTGTATGCTACGACTCAGCTGTGCTACCACTCTACTGTTTCAATAACTGCTGGATTTGAAGGTATTATATATGAAATCCACTACAACAATACATAATGGATTGAATTGCAAAATATAACATATATTTTCATCTTCCTAAAATTGATTAGCGCAGGACAGATTAGATAAATTCATGGATGTATTAGTTAATAGTTATGACACCAGTACATTTATCCTTATATTGTTTTTTATATTTATTTATTCAACATCAACACCACCTAGTGGTTAAACGTTTGTTCACCTTGATTTACCTGTGTGTAATGACTGTTCCCAGAATAATCATCTTACACTTTATACAGTATAAGGCTTAAAGGGATTGATGCACTATTTTTAAACAAGGTTTATTTTAAAGGGCTCTGAACAACTTGAAAATAGCTGAAAGAATTATCAAAATGCCATAAAAAATAAAGGAGATATGACCTATTGAAAAGTTGAAAGAAAACATAAATGGAGGCTGCCATCTTGGAACGATGACGTCATCGCGCCTTTTTACCATATATGGCATATTGACCAAATGTATTTTAAAGCAAAGAAAATCAATGCAAATGAAAAATAACCATACAATTTATACATTTTACATCTGTATATTTATTTTCAATCAATTTGCAGCTATTTACTTTGCTTTAAAATGTATTTTGTCAATATGCCAATTGTGGTAAAATGGCGCGATGACGTCATCATTCAAAGATGGCCGCCTCCATATATGTTCTTTGCAAATTTTCATTAGGTCATATCTCCTTTGTTTTTCATGGCATTTTGATAATTCTTTCAGCTATTTTCAAGTTTTTCAGAGCACTATTAAATAAAAAGTGTTTGAAAATAGTGCATCAACCCCTTTAACAAACGAAATGGGTTCAATACAGAATGATCATGATGTGTATGACATAAAAAGTACACAATGCACATGACATGTGAATGACATCAAAATGTACACACTACATGATAAATGTGTGCACTTGACATGTGCATGGCATAAATGTGTACACTTGACATGTGCATGGCATAAATGTGTACACTGGACATGTGCAAGGTATAAAACTGTACACTTGATCGGCATGGCATAAACGTGTACTCTGGACATGTGCATGGCATAAATGTGTACACTTGACATGTGCATGGCATAAATGTGTACACCGGACATGTGCATGGCATAAAACTGTACAATTGATGGGCATGGCATAAACGTATACACTGGACATGTGCATGGCATAAATATGTACACTGGACATGTGCATGGTATAAAACTGTACACTTGATGTGCATGGCATAAACGTGTATACTTACAACTACAAATAATAAAACTCTTTTTTTTTTCCAACTCATGAATGTATTACTACAGGCTTATCTGGGTCTATGCTATAGTTTTCTTGTATACATTTCACTGACGGCTATGCTCAATATATGCTTACTTACGGACAGTGTCCCTTTAACAATTTAAAGGAAGCGTTGTGGTCCAGTGGATAGGATGTTTGACTGAATCCGGAGATCATAGGTTTTAGCCAGACTGGTATCTTCGTTGTTTCCTTGTAAAAGATACTTCTCTTGGCCTCATTCATCACATGGGGAGCTGTAAAAGGTCTACATTCTAAGCATGTTAAGAACATATTTCCAGCCTGTTGTATTAGTGGGGGAGAGTATGTGTACAGGAACTGTAAATCATTGTTAAAGAAATAATTGCATGAGAAAAGTGTTATTCAATTTTGTATCAGATGATGAGGGCCTCCCAATACAGCTTTTGTAAGAAGGCAAGATATTAAAACATAAAAGCAGGTGTTTCATTAGTAATGTTTTGGTTTTATATTTTTTCTGAAGACAATTATCGACAAAGTTGTGTATTTAGAACAGTTACCATGTTAATTATGATCTTTTCTTCAACAAAGTCGAGTTCAAAATATTAGATACTGCTATACCCTAGATACTGTTCAATACTAGTTAACGAAAAAACTTTACTCGGGCCTGAATTTATATACCTGAGCTTATTGCAGTAAATAAACAAGCTTCCCATGCTTTTTCAATGACCGTTTAGCGTTGGGAAATAGTTCCTTAACCCTTAGACTGCTAAGGACGACTATAATAGCCTTTGCGACCATTGTAAACCCAGATCAGCCAGTGAGTTAGTTACTCGCAGGCTGATCAGGGTTTACAATGTCCAGCTGCTCATCAGTCATTTCTCCAAAACACCCCTTTGTAACATAAATGGAATGGTCTAAATTTAAAGAAATGACAATCCATTTTGAATCCTTCTGAATCAAGCCATAAAATTGATACTGATTATTTTAATGTTTTTTATGGTATGAAACTGTCTATTTTAATCAGTTTAGAATTATTTTGTTGTTAGAATTTTGTGGTTCTGGATTTTCAGAACCTCACTACTCAATGTCAATTAAAAACTCAGTTTTGAGACTGTATTCAGTTTCTCCACCTCCCTAATTTAACAGGATTTATTGAACCAATCAGAATGCTTCATTCATATTTTCATTTGGTTGTTTCTATCATGACGTTTTTAAAACCAAGAATCACAAAATCGTAAATATAAAATAATTCTAAAATGATTTAATAGACTGTTATGAATGGGGTTTTCCATGTAGCTACAAACATGGTAGATTAATTTTGATCCAACATTAAACATGGCTGCCAGCGGCCAACTTTGTTAACACATAGTTATACAGTAACAAGTTGTAGCGACTACTCCTCTGAAACTACTTGAATGATTTTTTTATATGAAATTTCACAGGAATGTTGCTCTTGATGTTGTAGTTGATCCTAGCAAACTTTCAAGTCGACAGGTAATTCAAGATAGTTGCCATAGCTATAAATAGATTTTAAAAATACAACTTTGCGGCCACTACTTCTCAAAACCATAAGTGATATTGATGTGGAACCTTTACTAAAATGACTGGCATGACATGTAGTTGGTCCTAAACAAATTTCTTTTGATTCCATGTCAAACATGGCTGCCAGCGGCCATCTTTGTTTACATAAGAGTTATAAAAGAAAAACTTGTGGTGACTACTTCTCTGACAGTGCTGGTCCTATTTTCATAAAACTTCACAGGTTCCCATGGCTGATCTAGCTATAGAGCTTCACTCTTGTTATAGTTTATGGCATGGATGGGTTTCCTGTACCAGACATTATAATAGTAGAGTTTGTTTGTACCTATATCACGTGACCTGGAAAACCTATACGAGTCAAACTATAGAGTAAGTCAATTTCAGAGAAATGTATTGTTTTGAAGAATTTAAAATAATTATTTTTGTAAAAAGTAATGAAATGTTGTTATTGTATGTGCTACAAAGGCAAAACTATATCTGGTTACATAACATACCTGATTACATAACATATGTTACATTTTGCAACTGTCACAATATTACGTTTGTTCTATTTTGACATGAAAATACTTGTATTTTGTATTCAGCCTTCTGATACTGTTTGTGATGTGTATTTTAACGAATTTGTATTGAAGAGATTCTGATTTTATGAAAACCATTGTTGCGTTTTAATTATTAATCCGTGGTCATTCAATACATGGCAGGTGCAGGTTCATGGGTAGTAGAGAAACTGGTTTACCTCCACATAAATTTAAAAAAAAAGAGTTATAATGTGTTTTTCGGGAATAATTGTGCCGCCATAAATAATGTATGCTGCGACCCCCAAATCTGAAATTCAGTATCCACTTCTGAAGAGGATCAATCGTAAGTATTTCCTTTTCCATAATGTGACATTTTGACTTTTACAAGACGGAAGATTTTCAATTTTGACCATATTTAATTAATTTAGATCATATTTAATTGGAATGAAAAATAAAAAAAAAACAAGTTATAAGTGGACAATGTCACAAGATAAATCGTATTTTGCACACTCGTCAAAACTCCAGTATGTGTGTATAAGGGCCATTAGTTTCCGCTGAAAACACCTGTCTATTTCCGTAAGTTCCACATCGTACCACAGTCTGCATTTCTTTACTCTTGTCTGACATTGACATCATCTCTTCAAACATTTGTACACATTTCGTGTATAATAGTAATCCATCGTCTTTGTTGATGTTTTTATGGTATTGCATCATTTTGCCTTTAAGGTTACCACCCAGGGTTGCCTGAGGAATTATCAGTACATCACCGGGCAGGTCCAGCACAGAAACTAATTTTCCATTGTCACTTTCACTTAGTTTGGCGCCCGAAACTGACTTAACTGAAAGGAATAGGAAATGTTACAAAGCAGTATAAAACATTTTGGGGATAAGTCTATAAAAATGATATGACTGGAGAATTTGAACCGATTAAATTTTATTGCAGAATTGTCAGAAGTATAAAATGATATGATTGGAAAATAGGGATATATCTGGGCTAAATCTCAATGACATACTGTGTAAACCTCTCAATACGATGTCAGAATTAATACACCTATACCTATATATACTGTGCAAGTAGTGAACTGTTTGTCCGAAATCATTGCCCGTTTCAGTTTGTTTTTAGAACTTACTAAATCTAAAATCAAGTCCTATTTGAAATGATTAAGTTTTATTGCAGGATTAAGACTCTTCTGCCCCGCCCCACCCCTCCTCAACCCTTTAAACAAAGACATGCAGAAAGGGGTTGTGGTAAAATACTTTATTTTGTATTTGAAGCAAAAAAGCAGATGTAATTGAAGCTAGCTGACCTTGGGGTCAAATGGGTTACCAGCTGGTAAATTAAAATTGTCATGGAAAAGTCGAATTCAAAAAGAGAACAAAGAAAAGTAATAACATACCCATTTTGTCCAACATTAGTTCATCTGCACCTTTCATGAAACACAGATACACTATCATCCCGCGGTTTATCTGAAAAATTGTCAAGTAATGTTTCACCGTCAACTCGTTTTATCTCTTCAAGGCTTGAAAATGAAACACTGAACATCGTTCACCACACAATTTTATTGTAACTAATCTTAATAGTATTACGTTGGGTGAAAATTCGAAACTGTTTGGGGCGTCCGTGGCCGAGTGGTTAGAGTCTCCGACTTGAAATCACTTGCCCCTCACTGCTGTAGGTTCGATCCCTCAGGAGCCCAAGAATCTTTGTGAGGAAGCTATCCAGCTGGCTTGCGGAACTCCGTTTTTCTACTCAGGTGCCCGCCCGTGCATGAAAATTGCCCGGAGGGGCGCCTGGGGTCTTCCTCCGTCAGCGGAAAGTCTAGCTGTTGGTGCGACTATAAAATCCAGTTCAATTCGAAACTGTTTACTCAATTTACTGAACATATAAATAATGGCAATCACTCTGTTATGCACGTGTATGGAATTTGTTTTATGTCATACTGAAGCAAACCTGGTTAAAATCAGAAACAGTTTACTTAAGTTCTCCAGTACATAATGCCCCGTGTGGTTGCCGAGGTAGAATACAACCATTGCAATTTCACAAACACACTGTCACATGCAGAGGGGTAGGAACCCAACATTCATATTCATGTTGTCATTTTTTATCAAGCTCATTCAAGATCTTTATCATGACACTGAGAATGGAAACGTGGCTCCATCTTAAATGGAGTATTTGCTTTAGAATTTGCAGTTCTGCAGGTAAGAAGGTTCTAGGCCCATTCTCCATATTTTATCTTGATGTAAATGGAGGATGAGCCTGGCACATTCATTCCTGTTAGGCGCCATATAACCTTTCATGCGTTGGTGCGCCTTAAAACCCAATTCAATTTAATTCAAGTACATATAAACTGAAATGGTAATTTCCGTACTGTTTCAACAATCAAAAACTCTTGCATTTTGTACCATGTACCTCCTCTGAAACTACTTGACGAATTGTCATGAAACTTCACAGGAATGTTGCTCTTGATATCTAGTTGATCCTAGCAAAAATTCAGGTAGGCCGGAAATTCAAGATGGGCGCCATGGCCAAAAATATATTATAAAAATGCGATTTTGTGGCGACTACTCAAAAACCTAACTGATATCGATTTGGAACCTTTACCAAAATGACTGGAACGACATGCAGTTGATCCTGACCAAAGTTCATTTTGATTGGATGAATGTCTAATTGATCCTAGCAAAATTTTAGGTCGGCCGGAAATTCAAGATGGCCTCCACGTCTAAAATTAGATTTTTAAAAAACAAGTTTGTATCGACTTCTTCTTGAAAACTATAAATAATTTTGATATGGGACTTTTGATTCGACATTAAACATGGCTACAGCGGCCATCTTTGCTTACAGAGTTGTATAGTAAAAACTTGTAGCGACTACTCCTCTGAAACTACTCGACAGATGTTCAAGAAGCTTCACAGGAATGTTGCTTTTGGTGTCTAATTGATCCTAGCAAATTTTCAGGTCGGTCCGAAATTCAAGATGGCCGCCATGGCTAAAAACAGATTTTTAGCTCGACTGAAGAGATCAGCAGAGCTTATGCCGTGGTGCGGCGTCCGTCGTCAGCCTGTCCGTCCGTAAACTTTTTTTTGTAGCGACTACTCCTCTGAAACTACTGAATGGATTTTCATGAAACTTTACAGAAATGTTGCCCATGAAGTCTAGTTGATCCTAGCTAAAATTCATGTTGATGTTAAATCCAAGATGGCCGCCAAATCTAACAAGAGGTCAATGACCTTGAAGCTCTACTGATTGATTTTGATTTCAGGAAGTAGTCGCTACAGACTTGTTTTTTGAAAATCTATTTTTAACCGTGGCGGCCATCTTGAATTTCCGGCCGACCTGAAATTTTGCTAAGATCAATAAGACATTAAGAGCAACATTCCTGTGAAGTTTCATGCAAATCCGTCAAGTAGTTTCAGAGAAGTAGTCGCTACAAGTTTTCATTATATAACTCTATGTAAACAAAAATGGCCGCTGGCAGCCATGTTTAACGTCAAATCTAAAAGATTTTCGACAAGGACCAACATCATGTCATACTGATCATTTTAGAAAAAGTCCCATATCAATATCTCTTATTGTTTTGAAGAAGTAGTCGCTACAAACTTATTTATTTTCAATCTATTTTTAGCTGTGGCGGCCATCTTGAATTTCCGGCCGACCTGAAATTTTTCTAGGATCAACTAGACATCAAGAGCAACATTCCTGTGAAGTTTCATGAACATCCGTCAAGTAGTTTCAGAGGAGTAGTCGCTACAAGTTTTTACTTTATAACTCTATGTAACCAAAGATGGCCACTGGCAGCCATGTTTAACGTCGAATCAAAATAATTTTCCACAAGGATCTACATCATGTCATGCTGATCATTTTAGAAAAAGTCCCATATCAATATCACTTATAGTTTTCAAGAAGTAGTCTCTACAAACTTATTTTTTAAAAATCTATTTTTAGCTGTGATGGCCATCTTGAATTTCCGGCCGACCTGAAATTTTTCTAGGATCAATTAGACATCAAGAGCAATATTCCTGTGAAGTTTCATGACAATCCGCCAAGTAATTTCAGAGGAGTAGTCGCTACAAGTTTTTACTATATAACTCTATGTAACCAAAGATGGCCACTTGCAGCCATGTTTAATGTCGAATCAAAATAATTTTCCACAAGGATCTACATCATGTCATGCTGATCATTTTAGAAAAAGTCCCATATCAATATCACTTATAGTTTTCAAGAAGTAGTCGCTACAAACTTATTTTTTAAAAATCTATTTTCGCTGTGACGGCCATCTTGAATTTCCGGCAGCCCTGAAATTTTTCTAGGATCAATTAGACATCAAGAGCAACATTCCTGTAAAGTTTCATGACAATCCGCCAAGTAGTTTCAGAGGAGTAGTCGCTACAAGTTTTTACTATATAACTCTATGTAAACAAAGATGGCCGCTGGCAGCCATGTTTAACGTTGAATCAAAACGATTTTTGACTAGGATCAACATCATGTAATGCTGATCATTTTAGAAAAAGTCCCATATCAATATCACTTATAGTTTTCAAGAAGTAGTCGCTACAAACTTATTTTTTAAAAATCTATTTTTAGCTGTGACGGCCATCTTGAATTTCCGGCCGACCTGAAATTTTTCTAGGATCAATAAGACATCAAGAGCAACATTCCTGTAAAGTTTCATGACAATCTGCCATGTAGTTTCAGAGAAGTAGTCGCTACAAGTTTTTACTATATAACTCTATGTAAACAAAGATGGCCGCTGGCAGCCATGTTTAACGTTGAATCAAAACGATTTTTGACTAGGATCAACATCATGTCATGCTGATCATTTTAGAAAAAGTCCCATATCAATATCACTTATAGTTTTCAAGAAGAAGACTTTATGGGCAACATTTCTGTAAAGTTTCATGAATATCCATCCAGTAGTTTCAGAGGTGAAGTCGCTACAAATAAAAGTTTACGGACAGACGGACGACGGATGCCGCACCACGGCATAAGCTCTGCTGATCTCTGATCAGTAGAGCTAAAAATAGGTTTTTAAAAAACAAGTTCGTAGCGACTACTTCTTGAAAACTCTTAAGTGATATTGATATGGGACTTTTTCTAAAATGATCAGCACGACATGATGTTGGTCCTTGTCGAAAATCCTTTTTATTCGACGTTAAACATGGCTGCCAGCGGCCATCTTTTTTTACATAGAGTTATATAATGAAAACTTGTAGCGACTACATCTCTGAAACTACCGGACGGATTTTCATGAAACGTGACAGGAATGTTGCTCTTGATGTCTAATTGATCCTAGCAAAATTTCAAGTCGGCTGGAAATTCAAGATGGCCGCCACGGCTAAAAATAAATTTTCAAAATACAAGTTTGTAGCGACTACTTCTTGAAAACTACAAGTGATATTGATATGGGACTTTTTTTAAAATGATCAGCATGACATGATGTTGGTCCTTGTCAAAAATCGTTTTGATTCGACGTTAAACATGGCTGCCAGGGGCAATCTTTGTTTTTACATAGAGTTATATAGCAAAAACTTGTAGCGACTACTCCTCTGAAACAACTTGGCAGATTTTCATGAAACTTTACAGGAATGCTGCTCTTAATGTCTAATTGATCCTAGCAAAATTTCAGATCGTCCAGAAATTCAAGATGGCCGTCACAGCTAAAAATAGATTTTTAAAAAATAAGTTTGTAGCGACTACTTCTTGAAAACTATCAGTGATATTGATATGGGACTTTTTCTAAAATGATCAGCATGACATGATGCCAGTGGCCATCTTTGTTTACATAGAGTTATATAATGAAAACTTGTAGCGATTACTCCTCTGAAACTACTTGACGGATTTTCATGAAACTTCACACGAATGTTGCTCTTGATGTCTTATTGACAGATTTTCATGAAATTTCACAGTAATGCTGATCTAGCTATCAAAACCTATCGGTAGAGCTTCAAAGTCATTGACCTCTTGTCCATGTGTTGTTGTTTTTTTCACAACTTATTTTCATCTCTAACATCCAAATCTGACAGCAATCCCTTTAATAATAGTGCAGTAATGATGTGCTGCAGTTATTATGGTAAATCTATTAACCAGAAAAACTGACCTTGACACTAAAGCTACCTTGACACTGAAGATGTACAGAGTGTTTTAATACTCATTGACACTAAAGTGAAGGTCATATAGAATTGTTATTTTATGCTCATATCTAACAATTGTTCAATCATATAAAAGCAATCCCTTCAAAGTGGGTGGTCTGCCTCAACCACTAAATAATCGACCTTCGTATAGCCTAAAAAATTTGCCGAAAATGATGTAAAACACCATTCAACCAACCAACCATGTTCACATCATATCCAAACCTGAACATATTTGGCCTCCTCTTTGTCTGTGGAAGGCTGCACCATCAGCTTGGCAGAGAGACATTGCTGTAGTATGACCCGTGCACGCACACACCCGTTTCCATTATCTGCTATATCGTCTGTGCCAGAAGCCATCCCTGAACATACCACTGCCCTCAACTACTCCTGTACTGCTGTAAGAGGAACAAAGAAAATGTTTCTGTTTACAAATGATGCATATACATACTAGTACATATTATAATATAGTACATACATATAGTTGTGACTAACATATCATCGGCACAGCTACTGTTAGGCCATATAGGCCCGGGCCTATTCATCAATTTGAAAAATGAAAAAAATAAAAAGTCCATCAATGCAATAAAAACTGAAGCCACAGTGGGTGGAGAGTTAAGGGTCAACATTTGTTTTTTATTTTATTTTACAGTGAAGATGATTCAAATTTGTCAAAATAGTATTTCTTAAAATACCACACAAGTGTTGTCGGACATACGCTAAAATGCACCATTACATAGATGTTTAAAACAAACTGCCGGATGAGCATGCCGGACCCCACTAGTTTGTCGGGCCTATATATGCATTTCAGGTCAGCTACGCCCCTGCATATAGTTGTGACTATTATACCATGATTTTGATTTCTTATTTTCAGTTCATCAGTAAGACTATTAAAGCCTAGGTTTTTGGGCAAAGGCCCTTTAAGGCTTTTGTGTCGCCTGCATAAATATAGCATAGCATAGCAGACACTTTGGGATCATTCTGTCTGTGGTCTGTTATCGTTGCCTTTTTTTTTTTTAAATTAATTGAATTTGGTTTCAACACATTTAAAACAGATTCATAGAAAGCAAATTTAGTTCAATAATTATTTTCATTTAGTTTTAGGGGTTGTATTATGCATATAGAGTATTGTCACATAACATGGCTTCTGGGAGTGCAATAAAGCCATGACATTTCTCGTAATACACTAGTGTATTACAGATGCAAATGAGGACCAAATCCCAATTGTTTGCATGGTATATCATATGATACGTTCAGACACCTTAACTATTTATCATTGTTTGAAATCTTACTCCATAAAATGCATGCTAGTAACGTTAAATTGTTTTTAAGGTGTCGCATTATTTGTAGGGCGAACGCATTTCAGCCGCGTAACCTAGCGACGTCATGTAAACAACAAAACGATGTCATGATTTCTCTTACAAATTTCCGCCGTTAATAAGGTAAATTGACAACATTAAAGTGAAACTATCACGTCGTAGGTGTGTTATGTGATAAACAGAATCTTACATTCGTGACTGTGTATTATTGACTTTAATAAACTCGTTGGATAAAAAGATAGGATACTCGGCATAGCCTCATATCCTACCATTTTATCCAACACGTTTATTAAAATCACTCATGTAAGATCCTCTATTTATTATATATCATAAAATATAAGCGTTTTTCACTGGTCTAGAAGGAGACGAGTGTGATTAAATAGTTCTGACCATTCTCACTGGAAACAATAGTTCATCACCTGACCGTGCAATAGTAAATTTAGCTTACAATAGTACATCTTTGTCATTAACGCGCTTTTTTAAAAACAGCAAAGCGTCACATGACCGTGCAATAGTCGATCTGTGTCAGTGATGCGCTTGTTTAAATGAACAAAGGAATCAGATACATTGTTTACATGGCTCCAGGGAGTAAGTATACTTATATACTGTATTCATAATTTTGATAGAGCATCATCAAAAAAACTGACCAATCAGTGACCAGAAATAAGACATACCTAATACATTCTGGTAGGTGATAAACTCGGTCTTTATCCTTGATGTTCAACCAAGTTTACTGTTAAAATTAAGGTATCTACACTGTGATTGTTTTAAAACCCTGCATATTTCATGCACATTCATGCAAACTGATTCAGTATGTGTATCTTTCAAAATCAAAATCTTGAAAATTATCATCTTTTTACTCTGCCAAAGGTTTTTATTTTACTATAGAGCCTAAGGATAAAAACCGAGTAACACAACTGAAAATAAGATGAAATCTCAACATCTCTGCAATGAAAATTATGAATACTTATTAGTAAAAAATCAAAACTGCTATTTTTTATGATATATATCTATAATAAAACAACTATTTAATGCCTTTAAAGGGACACACAGCAATCTTTATTTTTTAAAAACTCAAGGTGTCTCGCTGGTTTTTCTGCATAACTTGCATTTGTTCAATCATTAATATTAATTATAAGAATAGTATTAAGCAATTTGTTTAAATTGCACATTATTAATTTTTGATATTATTGCACCAATAATATATTAAATATAGTATAATGAGACGAAATAGTGAATATTAAAATTTGATTTATTTAAATGTGACCAGGGTAAAAGTAAAAATGATACTGGATATATAAATCGAGACACCCATTTCAAACACTTCAAGACTGCCGTGTGTCCCTTTAAGGACTATTGGTCAGCCATCCAAAATGGATGGGGCATGATTAATTGAAATTTTCATCCAAATGCATATTATAGGCATGAACATTGTCAATGATATAATAGATGATATTAATGCAAAACTATTGATCAACATAATATCAGAAACAATATTTATTTGGCAGAAATAGTGCCCTTTATATTCGAAAAGTTTAGTGCAATTTTACTGTAAGATGTTTTATTTTTTATGTTAAATAAATTTGTCCATAGAAGTGTCCATTTATCTAAAAATGGCACATGAGACATCATTTCTAAATTAAATACGGCATGTTTATCACATCATCCCAATTTCAAAGTCAATCATTGTAAAAAAAAACAAGCTATTCTTTCAATGGCATGTACTTTCAAAATAATCTCAATGCTATAGTATGGTGGCACTGACGGGTTTTAATTGTCAAACTATTATAAATGGCAACTATATTTTTGGATGTATTAAACACAACTGAGTGACTGTTGTGAATAGAAACATGGCAACACAAGAGTAATTTATTATTATATTCCTAGAAAAACAGCACAAACTAAATAATAACATATAAATACGATCAAATTAGCTGTTTATCCGAATGTTTCACCATACAGCATGTTTCAATTTACAATTCACCTGCATGCTTTTCATGTGTATCATGTGCGTGTTGAAGGCATATGGCGTATATAGAAAATCTTCATTTTTAACAATGGTGTACTTAGAATTTTGGATGATGTGATAACATGGCTTACTTTATTTAGAAATCATGTCTCGTGTGCCATTTTTAGATAAATGGACACATTTATTTAACATAAAACCCAAAACAACTTAGAGTAAAATTGCACTAAACTTTTCGAATATAAAGGGCACTATTTCTGCCAAATAAATATTGTTTCTGATATTATGTTGATCAATAGTTTTGCATTAATATCATCTATTATATCATTGACAATGTTCATGCCTATAAATATTGTTTCTGATATTATGTTCACATAAATAGTGTTGAATTACTGTCATCTATTATATCATTGACATTGTTCATGCCTATAATATGCATTTGGATGAAAATTTCAATTAAACCCTACTCAGTACCCCATCCATTTTGGATTTTCTTTTCAAAGATGGCTGACCAATAGCCCTTATGAGTCAATGGATCAGAACTATTTATCCTCGGGAGTGACTACTGACCCTTGAAGGACGCCTCATGCAATAGTACCCTTTTAGGGTCAGTAGTAACTCCCTTTGATAAATGGTTCTAACCATTGACTTCTAAGGAATTAAATAGTTGTATACTAGGATGTGCATTGATATTTAGGACTCGTGATGGTTGTGTATTTTCTAAACATCTTTTTGAGTCATCAGCGTCACATTTTCATTTCCGGCTTAATAAATTGTCAGGATTGCACCGTCTTCAAACTGTAGATAACTCTTTTATCCTAGATGAGACAAACAGAGATCTAATTAGTATATTACGTCTCTGATTAAAAGCAGGACCCTATATTATATATACTGTATATGTAATTTTCACACCCAGGTAAAAGGAATTATCGTGACGTGGACACCTAAATGTAAATAACTGAGACCAGCATTATGCCACGTTGACTTTGGACATTAAGTTTATACTCCTCCTATGGATAATTAAAGAAAACAGCATAATGTACAGCACTCTCACTTGTAAATAATTCGGAATTCTTACTATTCGCCCGTTAAAATTGTAGGTACCTGTCAGATGGAGCAAATGGAGTAAATTTAAGTAAGAGAGGTAACTGTGTATTGTTCTCCTTTTGACTAATTCTATAACTTTCGTTAAATCGACAATCGACAAATAAACTAAATAAACAGAGCAAAAAACAGTGTGGCAATCAATTTCCAAAATGGCCATGAATTGTTCACCTGTCGAAAAAAAAATCTCTGTGATAGTAAGACCCTCCAACCACAGGAACTGGTCACTTTTAATTAAAAAATAAAAGTGACCAGTTCCTGTGTCTCTAATCCGAGCCTTCTCTGACCTTACCAGCCCTTTTTACGATTTTTGATATTTCATCTGGCTGTATATAAAGCCGCAAAAAAAAAATAATTAAAAAAAGGCTTTTAGGGTCAGAGAAGGCTCGGATTACTGTGTCTCCAACAATACTTGGACACACTACATAAGTGGGAAGCTGTATGGGAGATGGACTTCAATCCAAGTAAGTGCCAGGTCATACATGATGATGTGACTAGATCAAAGCACCCAGTCAATCTATGGACAAGTCCTAGAAATTGCAGACCATGCAAAGTACCTTGGTGTAAATTTCGGCTCCAACATTAGCTGGAACCACCACATACACAGGACAGTAACCACTACAGGTAAGACATTATACTTCCTGCATAGGAACATTAAGACCACAAACGAGAATATAAGGCAGACAGCTTATAAAACTCTTGTCAGACCTCAGGTTGAGTATGCCTCATCAGTATGGAGCCCTAACACGCATCGAAACATCAGAAAGGTGGAGATGGTCCAGCGCAAAGCTGCAAGGTGGATAAAAAAAAAAACTACTCCACATATGACAGTCACTGACATGACAAATAGTCTCGGCTGGAGGTCTCTAGAACACAGAAGAGCTGATGCTCGACTGAATACGTTCTAAAAAATAGTCCACGGTCTTGTAGCTGTCCAATTACCCCATACTTTGTGCGCCCATCCAGAATGACTCGCCACATGCATCCCCTCTCATACCAACACATCCACACACACTGCTAGCTATTATCAGTATTCCTTTTTCGCTATGACCATTGTGCTATGGAACAGGCTGCCGTCAGACCTTTTCAGCTCACTGATTTGAATTCCTTCAAACAGGGAGTATGCAAAATCAATCACACTATCCCATAAGTCACCTGACCATACGTGTTTTTAATCAGTTTTTAGATTTTAATTTAGGTAGGTAGGTAGGTAGGCAGGCAGGCAGTCAGGCAAGGCAGGCAGGCAGGCAGGCAGGCAGACAGACAGACAGACAGATAGATGGATATCACTGCGCGCCATAGCAAATTACTGCGACCTCGTTTTCATCTGGGAATATAAAGCCCATACTGACGTCATTTCGATTTTTTTCAAATTCCTCAATGATATTCGGCAGGTGCTTCATCCGCGGTGCGGTTATTCGGTGTGCATATAATCCTAATACATTTAGGGATTCACGAACCTTTGGGGACCCTTTTATAAACACATAGAAATATAAAACACACATTTGAGGAAAGTTTGGTGCTTTTGTCCGGCGTGTCTAGTTTGGGTCCTAAAACCTGCGATTTGGTCCCTAGCTATGTAATATGCAAATCACCTGACCGGACTACTTTTCCCCCCATAATTCCAAGCGCCAAATACGAATCGAGGGCGAGAATGATATAAAGCCCTGTTTTCATGCCCAGTAAGTGTATATATGGTTATATGGTGGGAATTTCAAAGGTTTCCAAACTATGAGCCAGGGGCTATAGCTATGTCCCAAGGGCTGGGGATAGACCACATGGTCAATGCTGTTTGGATGCTTGTATATGTCTGTTGTGTATATATGCTTATAGGTTGAGGATCTCAAGTTATGTCGCCAGGGGTGGGTTGAATTGAACTGGGGTCTTACGGCGCACAAACACAAAACGGTTACTAGTATATGGCCACAACAGGAATAAACATTCCAGACCCACTGTCCATTTACATCTAGATAACAATATGCAGATTGGGCCTACTGCAAAGTTGCTGAGCCGTCTATTGTAAACTCCATTTTTCGCTGGAGCCACAGCGTTTTCTGCCACCAACCAAGTAGCACCTGAACAACACAGGGATAATGACGAATAAGACCATTTATAATGAACATGACAAAAAATGGCAAAATGAACATGAATTCGTGGGGACTTTACCCGTCTGCCTGGATACGCAGTGGCCCTATTTCATCGACGGGGGTAGACCCCAGGGCTGATGCTGGCTGCATGGCTGTACCCGTCTGTTCATGCACAGTGTATACATGGTTATAGGGTGGGGATCTCAACGGTTTCCAAGTGACACAAGGGCTATTTCTCCAGGGGCGGGGACGGACCCCGCGTCCGATGCTGTTTGGATGGTTGTATTTTGTCTGTTCGTGCCTAGTAAGTGTATATATGGTTATAGGGTGGGGATCTCAACGGTTTCCAAGTTATGACACAAGGGCTATTTCTCCAGGGGTGGGAACGGACCCCGCGTGCGATGCTGGTTGGATGGTTGTATCTGTCTGTTTGTGCCTAGTAAGTGTATATTTATGGTTATATGGTGGGAAGCTCGACGGTTTCAAAGGTATGACCCGAATAAATATATGAGCAGTATTACGAGGGTGGGAATCTCGACGGTTTCAAAGTTATGACCCGAATAAATATATGAGCAGTATTAAGAGTATACCTCTATGCTAAAATTCATAAGATTCAACCAAATACCGTCTCGGGATTTAGGGGGCTTAACACACTGACCCGTAACTAATGATCGGTCCACGGTCAAGCGACCATTGTGTTCCACCTCTCTCGACTTTCATGGGCCTTGACATGAGTAGGGATCTTAACATTTTCCAAATTACGACCAGGGGCTATTTCCTTAGAGGTAGGGACGGACCCCGGGGCCGATGCTAGCATATTGGATGGATGTATCCAGCTGTTTATGCCCAGTAAATGTATATATTAGTTGAATGGATGTATCCGTCTATTTATGCCCAGTAAGTGTATATTTTAGTTGGATGGATGTATCTGTTTGTTTATGCCGAGTCAGTTTTGTTATGTTATGTATCAATAATATAAAATTACAGTCTATGTATTCTATCTTTATTGAATCATATAGATGTATGCAGTAAGAATGCTAGTATTAGAATGTTATCACAGTGGACAGCAGGGGCTATCCAAGATAAGGGAGGAACCAGGAGGCGGGGCTTATCGGTCAGTAGGGTGGTGACAGCCAGTACATAAATGCAATAGACATATTGTAACATCGATCTTTCCTGAGGAAACAAAGCATATAATACATCAAATAGTTCCAGGAAGCAGAATGACATTAATAAACAATAGAGCGTTGTCAGTTTAAAAGATCACGGGGAATAGCACCTTCTTATCACTTCCTGGTAATCCTCTGATTAGATATTCACACTTCTATGGTTAGTTAGTTTACACCATTAATGATGTTCACACACTCAAGTTTATTAGTACCACTTCCTGAGATAAACATTGTCCATGAAATGCTGATGAAATCTTATCTTTCATGTGGCTTGTGCTAGTCTGCTGAGCTGATAATTATAATGTACTGGTCAGTTTCACATTGACTCAATTTCTTTCTGTTTAACTGCCCTTCCTGACCTTGTTATGTATTCAGTTGAACTTGGTTCTGAAATAGGATTTGCAGAGATTTGTGGCGAGGATCTTTCTTTGACTTTCAGAATCAGCTGTTTCTTGGTTTGGGATTGACTCATTTGTTTTTAATAAATCGTGCCTATTTCTCCTGTACACAGCATCATCTTCCGTTTGAATTGAATATGAACGTTCATTGTGTTTGTTTACGACTACTGCCCTTTTCCAATTTTTATTTGGCTGTTTGTCTAGCAGAATCGCCAACTTTAAGGGGTATCAGAGGTTTTGTATTTCTGTCGTAATAAACCTTTTCTTTTTGTTTGTGTGACTGAATTTTGTCTGACTAGAGAGTGGGGTACTGCGTGAGGAATGAGGTGTTCTTGTACAGTGGGGAGAACTGAGCGTAATTTTCTGCCCATGAGTAATTCTGAGGGACAGAACCCTATCTCTTTAAGCGGAGTGAATCTATACTCAAGAATATGCCAAGCAATGCATCTTTTCCACTTGACTTTGCTTTTGTTAAGATTTTCTTGCAGATATTGACATATTTTTCTGCAAGTCCGTTGGACCTTGGATAGTAAGGATCACACGTAATATTCATTTGCAAAATTTGCAAATTCCTTAGAAGCATAACAGGGACCCGAATCCGAGACTACTTATCAGGTATGCCAAAACGGCCAAATATTCCTTTCTGCTTTCATACGATTGATAGCAGTATTACTTTTCATGTTCGGGAGTTCCTTGACCTGGAAGTATCTACTGTAATAATCGACCACAACAATGTAATTCTTATTGTCCCATGTATAGATCAGTGGCAACTGTCTGCCAGGGATAATCAGGAATGTCATGGGGTATTAGGGGTTCTTTAGGGTTTGAATTTCTGTGTTCCAAGCAGACAGAACAATTAAGTACCATTTAAGTTATGTCCGCTGAAATGCGTGGCCAGAACATTAATTCTCGGGCCCTTAAGATACATTTTTCTGTACCCATGTGACCAGTGTGAATTATTTCAAGCATTCTTGGTCTTGATTCTTGGGCTATGACAAGTTTCTGACCTTTCATGATCAACCCATCTGTCACTGATAATTCGTCCCGAAAATTCCAGAAGTCCAAAATTTGGCGGTGACATTGATTTCTGGATTCCGGCCAACCTTCAAGGATAGTGTACGTGCTTAAGGACACTAAATTGTTTGTCATTTTCAGTTTGTGTTTTTAATTTCTGTAATTTTCTGTCACTTACAGGTAAACTTGACACGACCATATTGACCTGTATATAGGTCTAGGTATGTGTCGCTTAATGATTTACGAGAAAGCGTGTCGGCAACAGGTATCTGTTTCCCAGGTACATGTGTGACATCTATGTCATACAGGTCTGTGTAGTTGCAACATCATGCGTTGCAAGTGGGCAGGGACGGCATGAAGGGGTTTCTTTAAAATTGAAACTAATGGCAAATGGTCAGTTTGCACATAAGTTTAGTGGCCATAGACATAGTGGTGAAATCGTTTGCATCCAAAAGCGATTGCAAACATTTCCTTTTTAGTTTGTGCATAATTGATTTCAGAAGCTGTCAAGGGTTTTCCTTCTTGCATGATAGTGACACCGAGGCCAAATTTGCTTGCATCAACTTGCAACCCTCAGTGGTTTGGCGTGGTCATAATATAATAGGACTTGACCTGGATGCTCAGTGATTATCTCTTTGACCTTTTGAAATGCTTCAGCTTGGGGTTTGTCCCAGGAAAACTCAACATCCTTTGACAATAGTTTACGCATGGGACTTGTAACCTCAGCCAAGTTTGGTGCGAAACGTGATAAGTAGTTGACCATGCCTAAAACTGATTCCAGTTCTGCCTTGTTGTTAGTGGGTTGCATATCCCTTATAGTCGTGACCTTGGCAGGGTCGGGTTTCAGACCATCTGCCGACAAAATGTGACCAAAATAATGAAATTGAGGAACACCGACTTCAAGTTTTTCATAGTTTAAACGAACACCCTTTTCAAGACAGCGTTGTAAAACGGCTTTTAGATTTTTATCATGTTCCTGCCTACTTTTTCCAAAAACGCATATGTCGTCTACTATTGCAACGCCACCGTTTAGGCCCTCAAAGCAGTCATCCATTTTCCTCTGAAATTCATCTCCAGATGACTTAAGCTCGAACGGTATTGAATGTTGTTAGAAATGATGACTCCTCTGACAATTTTATTCCCCAGAAACCTGATCTGGCATCAAGTTTCGTGAAATATTTTGCAACAGAAAGCTTGGGTAGAATGTCTTCTAGTGTTCTCATGGGATAGTGAGGACGAAGGATATTTTTGTTCAATTCCTGGGGATCAAGACAAAGGCGGAGTTTTCCTTGTTTCTTTTCTACTATGACCATAGAATTTACCCAATCTGTAGGTTCATTCACTTTGGCAATGACACCTATTTGTTCCATACGGGCCAGTTCCGCTTTGCACCTGTCGTGCAATGCGACGGGGACTTTCCTGGGCGTGTGTATTTCAGGAGCTGCATTTGGATCAAGGTGTATTTTGCACTCCCTAGGGAAATTACCTATGCCCTCAAATACTTCAGAATGTTCACTTAGGACGGATGCCTTTGTTAGAAATGTTTGAGAGTTGTCAGTCTCAACAGTGTATGTAAGCTTAATGATCCCTAATTCTATACATGATTGTAATCCAAACAAGGGCGGTGACCTCGTATTGACAACATGAAATGTGACCTCTTGTCTGTGACCTGTGCTGGGATGAAAACATGACGGAGTTACGCAGCCTTTAAGGTCAAGTGTGTTCCCATTATAAGCTGATAATGTTGTAGCAGACTTGCTACAGCAAGATCCTGAAATACGGAGTATGGTAAAATGTTGACATGGGCGCTTGTGTCAACCTTGAATTTAACAAGACGAGCTGTAGGGCCTACCTGAATCTCTGCAAATACCTGTCCATTGGTAATTTTAGATTCCACACTATCAACAAATACATCCATATCAGAATTGAATAAATAATCTGGTTCACAGTTTTCCATTACCTCTACATCATTTACGTTTTTGGAACGACACTGTTTGGAAAAATGATTCCATTTTTTGCACGAATGACATTGTTTCCCTTTAGCGGGACACTGAAAGCTGATATGTGTCTGTCCGCAGTTTCCGCATATTTTGGAAATGTCCTGTCGTTGGTTGCTGCTGTTGCTTGTGTTCCTGCTGATGCTAGTGGTCTGCTGGTACTTGGTGCTACCGGAAGCGGCTTGTGGCTTTCTCCGTTGTGGTTGAAGTACTGCGTGTACTGTGGACGCCACAGTTGATGGCTGGTTCATAGTACGTAACTGCTCTTGGGCGTACTCGAAACTTTGACAAATCTGGGTTGCTCTATCCAAAATCAGTTTTTCTCCCTCGTTAATGAGTTTTCACCTGACTTTTAGTGAAGTTACACCGAAAACTATCCTATCCCGGATCATTTCTTCCGGATTTGTGTATAAGCAATCCTGAGCTAAAAGTTTGAGTCTCGTTATAAACTGTTCCATCGTGTTTTCACCTTGGATTTCATTATTGAATTTAAACCTTGAGAACACAGGTTTAAGTCTTGGCTGTAAGTGCTTTTTTTATTGCTTCGCATATTGACGTCATATTAGATCTCTCCTCTGCAGTCAAAGACAAGGAATTGTAGATGTCTCTGCCTTTTTGCCCGATCCATAGAAGAAGGTATGTAATTTGTAGTCTCATCTTTCTCCTTTAATGCACCTTTGAATATAAGGTCTGCAAGTTGGTGGAATTTCCTCAATGCGTCTGGTAAATTGGTGGAATCCCACTCGATGGTTGGTATTGGTATACCACTTAAAGCTACAGAGTCCCTATATCAATCGATTTCTTCTTTGTAGGCGTGTCTTTATTTGTAACTTCATGTTCACCAGCTCATGTCGAAATCGGGTATTTAAGAGAGCAAATATAGCGCATGAAATCATTTACTCTATATACATCGACCAGTGCACATCGTACCTATACACACGTAACAGTAACTTTTACAGAAAAAAAAAGTTAGCTTCTTTTGGGGCTCGAACACACGACCTTCTGATTTCAAGTCCTGTGCTCCATCCACTGAACTACAACGCTACTTGAGAAAATAGTATACTAACTACAATATATTATGAGGCAAAATAACTTAACATATTTGAACGCAACTAAAGATGGATCAATAAATATGCAGTCCATATTGTCGCACGTGTAAATTAACATTGCTTGGTGTAATACTGTATCTTATCAATATGAAACTAATCAACCATGTATCGACTTGTTATTTAGCGCTTGATGAGTTTGTGTGCGCGCTCTTGTTATTACGTAATGCCTATTTAGTGTTAAAAATACTACAAAATACCAATAAATAGCAGTGGTCTAGAGGTTCAGCGTACAACTTTCAAATCTTACAAGTGCAAGGCTGTGGTTCAAATCCCGTTCCGGGCAACTATTTTTTATCACATATATTCTGGAGCCGTATATTTATCGATGTTACCTGTACGGAGGCTAAATAAAAATGTGAAATTTTACGTATCGATTTCTCCTTATATACCGACTTTTGGGGTGTTCGTCGATTTGAAACTACTTCACACGTGACTCATTCATATTCATGAGTTATTACCAGTTAAAATAGGGACTGTACAGCTTTAAATCCATTTTTATATCGTAAATGATTAAAATTCAGTCTGAATATATTTTTTCTTATTTAAATGTATATTCCTGAATGTTCAAAATTCACTATTAAATCCGTTTGTTCTGACACCATGTTATGTTATGTATCAATAATATAAAATGACAGTCTATGTATTATATCTTTATTGAATCATATAGATGTATGCAGTAAGAATGCTAGCATTAGACTGTTATCAAAGTGGACAGTAGGGGCTATCCAAGATAAGGGAGGAACCAAGAGGCGGGGCTTATCAGTCAGTAGAGTAGTGACAGCCAGTACATACATTCAATAGACATATTGTAACAAGTGTATCTATTAGTTGGATGGATGTATCCAGCTGTTTATGCCCAGTAAGTATATATATTAGTTGGATGGATGCATCCAGATGTTTATGCCCAGTAAGTGTATATATTAATTAGTTGGATGGATGTATCCGTCTGTTTATGCCCAGTAAGTGTATATATTAATCAGTTGAATGGATGTATACTCCGTCTGTTTATGCCCAGTAAGTGTATATATTAATTAGTTGGATGGATGTATCCGTCTGTTTATGCCCAGTAACTGTATACATTAGTTCGATGGATGTATTCATCTGTTTATGCCCAGTAAGTGTATATATTAATTAGTTGGATGGATGTATCCGTCTGTTTATGCCCAGTAAGTTTATATATTAGTTGGATGGATGTATCCGTCTGTTTATGTCCAGTAAGTGTATATATTAATTAGTTGGATGGATGTATCCTCCGTCTGTTTATGCTCAGTAAGTGTATATATTAATTAGTTGGATGGGTGTATCCGTCTGTTTATGCGCAGTAAGTGTATATATTAGTTGGATGGATGTATCCGTCTGTTTATGCCCAGTAAATGTATATATTAGTTGGATGGATGTATTCGTCTGTTTCTGCCCAGTAAGTGTATATATTAATTAGTTGGATGGATGTATCTGTTTGTTTATGCCCAGTAAGTGTATATATTAATTAGTTGGATGGATGTATCCCTCTGTTTATGCCCAGTAAGTGTATATATTAATTAGTTTGATTGATGTATCCGTCTGGTTATGCCCAGTAAGTGTATATATTAATTAGTTGGATGGATGTATCCGTCCGTTTATGCCCAGTAAATGTATATATTAATTAGTTGGATGTATCGGTCTGAGTATGCCCAGTAAGTGTATATATTGTTACAGAGTGGGGATCTCAACAGTTTCCAAATCAAGACCAAATGTTCTGTCCCCTTGGGGACGTACCCCATGGCCCGATGCTGGTTTGACAGTTGTATCCCTCTGTTAATGCTCAGTAATTATTATATATATGTTGTGGTTAAATGGTAGGGATCTCAACGGTTTCCAACTTAGAGGTTATGTCCTTAGGGGACACTCATCAGTTTCGCACGAATGCCCATGGTGTAAATCGGAAAGAAATCAACTAAGCATCTTTTAGGTCCATGAATGGTATTTATAATAATTATGAAGCACAAGTTTGACGTTTTTTTTCAGTTTTGAGTACTTCTAAGTTTATTTTGGTGTTTTGGACTATGCATTCTTGTTTTTTTTTGGAGGCTATAAATAGAAAAATGCGAAACTATCAAAAACTTCCAAAAAGTAGGTAAAATGGCTGATTGGCTGATTTTGACTCACGGGGGTGATCAGCCTGGAATAACTTTTTAAAAAGCTGGAGAAGGCATGTACAATTTAGCATTTCCTGATATGCAAGAGCATGATGAGTGCAGAAACGACCCTGATGTGCTTAGGAAAATTCTTTTTTATTTATTGACATTTGAAATATTGCTAGAATTGCTTTTTTAGCATGTTTTGATGGGTGGAGGTAATCTTAAAGAAATGGGACTGAAGTTGTACTGAAAATGCTTTTTGATACTTTTATTTGGTATGGAAACATGGGGTATTTTATTGTCTTCTAAGAAATATATGACACAATGATGATGTGATTTAATTTTGCACAAAGATTCAGGCTTGTCATGGGTTTGAATATTGAGAAATGTACATTAAACCGAGTGCCCCCTCAGGGGTGGGGACAGACCCCAGAGCCGACTCTTTGGGATGGTTGTATCCGTCTGTTCATGCCCAGTTTAAGTGTATATATGGTAACATATTTAGATGGGGATCTCAACAGTTTCCAAGTTATGACGGACACCGGGGCCGATGCTGGTTGGATGGTTGTATTCGTCTGTTCATGCTCAGTAAGTGTAGTGTTTTTAAAAAGTGTTTTTTTTCAGTATAACTAAAACTGAACTAAAACTGTGATCACCGGGGCGGAACCAGATTTAGTCCCAGGATCACCATTTGAACAAACTTGGTCCAGGGCCATACGTTTATGCTACATGCAATATATGGGAGCTCCGAGCCTTGTTGTTCCAGAGCATATGATTTTAAAGTTTTTCGCTATGGTCTCTTAAAAATGTGACCCCTTTGGCGCCCAATTTGAACAAACTTGGTAAAGGACCATAGGCTTATGCTACATGTAAAGTATTAGACCTATAGCTCTTGCATTTTTAGAGATTTTTTTCAAGATTTACCTGTACAACTCTATGCAAAATTGTGAACCCCATTTCTGAGAAGTTTGAAGCAAAAGTTAACGACCGACGACGGACAGAGTGATCATAATAGCTCAACTCTGAAGCTAAAAAGTTAAATTTAGATAGAATTACCGAAGTAATTAATTGGAAACCATGAACTTAATTTTTTTCCACTAATTAAGAGGCTACTGGTGCAGTATCAAACTGAACCAAATAGTATGCCCATAAGCAATGTGTCCAAGTTTGGTGATGACTTTTAACTGAAATTATTGAGCAGACAGTCAATTTCCAAAAAGTTCACCAATTAAGGTGCAACAACACTGGGGTTATTGGTGCAATCTGACTTATCAAGCTTGACTGAGATATTTTGCCCATAAGCATTGTGCCCTTGTTTCATTAGAATTACTCAAATGTTACTCTGCACTCTAAAAATTTCGCGACCGAGTGTTACCATATATCCCGTCAACAACGGACATATAAAGGGACACTGTCCATAAGTAAAGTATAGCTGAGCATAAGCAAATAACCGTCCGATTTTTATTCAGTGAAATCTATACATGGAATATTAGCATAGACCGAAATAAGTGTGAAGTAATCAATTCATTAATCAGAAGAGAAAAAAAAGAGAATTTATTTATTGATTGTAAACATTGTGAGCGCTTCATTTACATTTGTGTCGCTCAGGTGGTATCCATTAGCACATTAGGTTTTCACTACAGTATGTATTGCGCCATCTAACTTTCCCATTTAGCGAGTTTATTTCGAATCCCACTAAGTGGTACTTATTTTTTGTTGTTGTACCGCTACTGAATTCCGTCAAAATATATCGTTTCTATTTAGTAAATAGTCAATAACAGTGTTGTGTAATGTTTGTCAACTTAATTCTTTTATGTTTTATAAGCTAAAAGGCTATTGCAGATTTAAAAGGACTATGGCAAATCACACAAGTAATATGGATGTAAAATGAAACAAAATGACAATGAACATTCTCACACTATTTTATACATAACATACAATTCAAAAATGATTAGCTATACAATATATTTTGTACAAAAATGATTGAAAACCTGATCAAGGAAACATATTACATAACAATGTTACAGAACAGTAATCAGTATTTTTTCTTTTAAAAATCAACAAAATAATATAACATGGGATCGGATATAGCTACAATGAAATGAGCTGCGTTATATAGTTTGTCTGGTGTGAGAAGTTATAAAATATAAATTTAAGCAGATGCATTATAGATGCAACGATAGATACATTACCATGGATTCAAATTCTTGTACGAGTATGAATTGATTGAATTGGGTTTTAACGGAGCACCAACACAAGACAGGTTATGTGGCACCAAACAGGAATGAATATGCCAGGCTCATCCTTCATGTACAAAATACGGAGAATGGGCCTAGAACCTTCTAACATGCAGAGTTGCTGCAAATTCTATAGTAGACACTCAATTTACACGTATAAGTTCAGGAGTTATATATACTTTTTTGTATGCCCTGAAAAAGCTGTTTCAAATATCAAATGAAATAGGTTCAAGATAACAGTATTTTAATCAGTAGTTAATTAAGGTTTCTGAGGCATTCAAGAGAACTTCTAAAGCAACACTCTTATTATACTGAACACTGTGTATGTAAATATGATTCCACAGGTGTTCCATCTTTTAAATAAAGGGAACACTTTATAAAAACACGAATTTTCCAATTTAAATATACTGAAGTTTTGTGTGTTTTTATCGTTTTGACACATCCAACTCTTGTACAGTATTCCAATTAATTGGACACTGTGCAATGATTATTGTGTAAAACTAGTGGGGTTAGTTTGAATTACAATTAATATTGCTGCCGCAACTCTGCTTTACAGAAGTCACCGGTAACTCCATTGGAACAGTGACAATCTCATTAAAATCAGACCCTTTATCATGCTACGATATTCTACGCTAGCAGCGGGCAGTATCAAAGCGTAATCAGGATTTGATTTTAATGAGATTGGAAACAGTGATAAACACATTAAATTATTATTTAAAAAAAATGTATCTTTTAGTTAGATTCTACATCAAATATCTATTAAAGTTAGATGTTCTATATTAAGCATTACATTATATTTTAAGCATTTAATTACAGGTACTCATATTTAGTGTCTCTTAAACATGATAGGCAGTTTTACGACAGACATTAGATGAAATAAATATCAATGTTATGCTAGATCATATGCAAATTGTTACATAGAAACAATGTTTTATGCTGAAAGAACACTGAATGAGCTAAAGCATATGCAATATTGGAGCACAGGTCATCGGCTGTCTTTTGTTTTTAGTAGCGGTAAGTCGCCCCGCTTATAGCCATTTCAATATTACATAACTCGAGTCTTTGGTTAAAACAAATGAAAATAATAGATTTATTCAGTGTTGACCTTTTACACTTTAGATACTCATAAATAGTAATCAACTGTATGAGAAAAAAATTAAATGATTAATATAAATTACTGGTGAAGACAATTTAAATGGAAACCATACATACACACCCACACTTCAAACTAACCTAAAAATATACAGTAATGACCATTTAAACATAATAAAGATATCTCTCTTCTAACGGAAAGTGATTTTTAAACATATTGATTACTGTAAAAACCTGGTTACATGGGTGATATTTTTGTGAATGTTGGTAAAGTGGGCTAAACAGGACATGCCACTATCCGCCGGCGCTGCCTCAGGACCAAGGTAACTGTTGATCCAGGACCAGTCACCTCTGAATCCACATACCCAGTCAACCCATTTGCCAGCATAGCCTCAACTTCAAGGTAACTAGATCCTACAACGCTGTATGTGCATTGTGAATAGGCCTTGAAAATTCAAAAGACATGTACCAAATAGTTCTTTTTGCATTTTAAACATAGAAAATAAGTTTGTAAATGGAATAAATGTATATTTTTTACTTTAATGCTTGCATTAAATACAACTGAAAGATGAGAAGTGGATTTACTCAAAATGTTCTGCAAGCACATGTAGAAGCCATATAATGAAGTACAAATAACGACAACAGAGCAACAATGAGTGGCAATTCATTCACAGAAATTGTCTTCAGTTCATGATATTACGGTTCTCAGGTAGCAATCTTTGACCTCGAGGTAAAACAAAATGTGTAGTTTTGGAAACCCTATTTATGCCAACTGTCAGGAAAACAGAATGGGTCGTTTTAGCTCCATGCACACAAGGATTTCTTTCATACCCGCATTTTACACGAGTGCTGGAAAACCTGGTCTTATGCATGGGGGTAGAATGATAAAGGTATTTTTGGCTGAGGTTTAAACGAAATTGTAAAGCCAAATGATGCAAATATATACTTTTTATACTTTCAAAAAAAAAAGTTGACACTAATCTTAAAGAATGCAAATTAAATAGGTGGTTCAATATCTTTTTCAGTACCTTCTCCGATATAGTCTAGTCAATATGCTAACATGTTGCAAAGAGCCTACTGGTTTTCAAACAGAATACAGAACTGATTGATAAGACAATCACAATACAGCTATATTGTGATTAATTTAGAGCGATTATATTCCATATTACTGAATGCACAATATCTTTATGGTATGCAAATTTGTTGCAGCTGTTAGGTTTTCTTCTACAATATGTCATATTCAATGAGGGGCTTAACGAGACAATTATATACACACTGGATAACAATCAATAAAAATATAATGAAGTGTGCCACTACCTGCCGTAAAGATACGTTATAAATGGAAGCAAAACCCTCTGGAGAAGTAAATCTGCCCGTTCTTATAAAAAATAATCACAGCAACAAAATGGTGTTAACATGCTTGAATACAACTTGGTGAAAATGAATCAGAAAACAGTGTTATACAGGTACCATGACTGTTATGGAAATTAGACCATAAATGCACGAGATGAAAACATGACATTAATCCTTTCTTTACCCTTTTACAACGGTCTATATTACTGAAAGAAAACTTCCTCTACAAGTACATTGTATTGATAAAACTCGCCAAAGTATAACATGTCAATAATAATAAATATTTTTAATCTCCTGGAACTAATCTGTCAAATAAAGGCAAAAACTGTTCATTAAGATTCTGCTCAGGTGTTCAGGTCATATAATAATGTCTATGTGCCAATTAATAGGAAATAAGAATGAATGAAAATGCATAAAATGAATTATAAGTTGGTAATTCTTAATCCGACGTACCTGTCTTGTTGCTTGTCTTATGCATATAAAAACATGTTTAATATATACACTCTTCCATGTGTTATATATTATTTTTTAACGAACTGCTTTTATTTCTTTAAGCCGACAAATATCGCTCACTGCTTATACATGTAGCACAATCTTCTCTGGATAGAAATACAAATAACAGGTTATACAACAATCATTTTAAATCAACGTGTATAAAATACCATCTTTCATAATAATGAGCTATAACACCCATGTTCAGGAATACACTTCTATTTATTACATAACTTGCTGTTTATTAGCGACCACAAACACTAACATTTATACACATATTGTAATATTCAACAGCTGAAAATTGGATACATTTTTTAAAGTCAACAAATTACAAAATTCACCCATGTGTCACTGAATATGATAAACGTTAAATTTTTAATGAAAACATAAGCACTAATACACTGAATATACCAAGAGTTCCTTTTCTGTCCCTCGGATGGGTACGTAAACTGGACAGTCTCGTACGTCACATGAGCCAGACTATTCTCATAGAATAAAGAACCATATAATTCTATTTAATAGTAAGAGTAGGGCAGGTTCCGAGATTCCTATGTATCTTTCCACTCTCTGGGGCAGCTCAAAACAACCTAAGCAATGTGTAAACAATTTAATTCAATCCAAACACTTTTTAATCTGCACTGTCCATGTATAGAATCAATTTTTAAATAATAACAATATCAATACATACTTAACTTCAGCTTTTTGAGGAATTCAAACATTGCTTATTTACAATTAGAGGCCTGCCCGTTATAACATCATACAGTAATTCAATTTTCACATGATGGGTTCAGCACTTTGCTTAATAACATATAAATACATAGAAACATGAGAGCAATATATTTATACTAAACTAAAACTGCGTTTCGTTCCTTGGAACATGTGACCTTTTAATAAAAAAATTCTGGCTAACCCCAAACCCCTCAAAAGTACCTTCTTAATCATATCCCCACTTGCTTCTTATGGACTGCTTGGAACGTCAAAGTCATAACAATAGTATTGACGTTAGTTCCAAGAAGAGACATGTATATGCAACTATTTTAAAATACAAATTACATTTCTCTGTGCCATGCTACGCATGCTACACAAAAATGGACATTTCCATGAACAATTTATATGAATAACAAAAAGCTCCACAAAATCTTACCACATAATGACAGTTCTTCTGACAGTTACCCATCTTTAAGGTAAGTTCTTTATGCAACAAATGTGAAATATTAATTACGATTATAATTTGATCTGTATGACAATTATAACAAATCAGACGTCACTCAACCCCCTGTCATTCGTCCCTCAGTCAGAATCATACATTCCATACGTGCTGCGATGATCAGTCAATGGCTGTACCACCATTCTCTTCCTGAAATGATATTAAGAAAATTAGTTTGTTACTGATTCTGAGACGCCAACTACCGGTATGTACGGTGCTTGTTCTTTAAAATGGTACTCCTTGATCAGACACAAGATAGACATTATCAAATAATATGAAGTTTTGAAATTAAATCATCTTTTCTGAAAAATAAAAAAAGTCAAAGCCTCCGTGCTAAAACTGAGCATTGCCACGAGACTCTACGCCTGTAGTTGAGTGTTCTTTTTTAAATGGTACACACAATTGTTTTTATAGATAGCTATATATCTTAAACAGTACACATCAATATCTGTATTAATGTAGATTTTCTTTTGATTCTTTCTCCCAAAAAGTTTACAAACTTCTGAGACAACCCTCATAACAAAGTGCAGGGTCAAACATTGTTATTGCCATTTAAATACTCTACATGAGCACATGTGTGTATGGTATCATAATACTCTACATGAGCACATGTGTGTATGGCATCATAATTATTTAATTGATTCAACTGTCGTACACACCCTCACCAAGATCGTTAAAAAATATTTAGAACATTTTAGTAATTACAAGACCTTTCCCAAGCTATATATTCTTGGATGAGATTATGATCACATAATTCAAAGATAAAATGAATGAATGAATGAATGAATGAATGAATGAATGGGTAAATATTTACCTTTATTGCAAGAACAGAAATGAGAATAAAATAATCATGATGTACAATACACAATCTAATTTTAGAATTGGTGCACTTGGTTTACAAAATGTAGGTCATCAGAACTCAATACAGAATTAAAATCACAGTTAATATACATTTTCTGCATTTATCAATAGTATGTCATTAGATTTATATTATTTTCACTTTCTGAAAAAGACTGGGATGGTTTTATTTTGCACTGTCACCAATCACCTGGGAAAGCAATTTGCTGTGCAATTAAATGATATGAAATTCATTGCAAAAGCAATCAACTGGACCAGCAGTTTTGTTTGAGAGTTCCAGTCGCTGGTGTTCTAATTATCAGTCATGGAACAATATATGAATATATATAGATTTTGCCGGGACCTAAGTTAAATAACAGTCCAGACCATATGTAAGCTTCTTAGGCTTATCTCTGATGTGTTTATATTCATTTCTGACCATCTTGTTATCATTTCTGATCATCCTGGTGTCTCGTTTCCAAGAAAGGTTATGGGCTTCAGTCACTGGTTAACCGATTTTTATGACTCTCCTTGTAAACCCGAATGACAGCTACACATCCCCTCCGAAGGATGGCATACTTTCTCAGTACCTTGCCCTAGTAAGATACTGAGGGAGTTGAAAAACCCGAGACATCATCCCATCGGATATCGAACCAGGACCTCTGGGTCAAGAGGCAAGTATGCTAACCACTCAGCCACCACAACTCCTCATTTCTAGTCATATGAGGTTAATCGAGCCACTGAGGTTGGACTGTATTATTTTATTTTTTCAATGTAATGCTTCCCATTCTTCAAAGGACAGGGACGACTATTTTGAAGTAAATGCCCGATACAGGACAAAAGCTTTATTGGTAAATAAATAAAAAAGCAACAGCAGTAAGGATTTAATGAAAAGTAAAATAATGCAATACAGGTGACAGCATACGGAACATAAGCTTACAGAAAATGCATAGGGTTCTAAATATGTGCCTTATTCTTCCCAGAGAAGAAGTAACATGTGATGAGTCAAGCTTTTTCAACTGAAACCCAGTTTAATAGCACATTTTTTTAAATACTTTCTGCATGTGTTAAGATGTTGAGGAAAGTATAAAAGTCCCAAGTAAAGCTGGAACTATTAGAAATAAAATTTTACACAAAGCATTTTTTTTTTTTTTAATGCATTCATTTAATAACATGGTTCAACTCTGGAAAGGATAAAAGCCGTATCATCTCTATCACCTTTAATTCCTCGGCACTATGTAGTGTACCAAAATTTACTTCAGTCTGTAAAATAAAAGGTTTGGAAGCTTTATTCTCGTACTCGATTATTATTTGAAATTGTATATGATTATACAACATGGACTGTCTCAATTTCAACAAGCATATATCCATATATCCTAGTATTTGTGGAAAACTCTGAACTTCAGTGAAGCAAGTTTAATACAAAACCTCAAGTCAGAGAATGGTACAAATAGTATAATATAACAGAAGACACGAGTGAAAGAAGAAGGTTACAACATAAAATTATCAACACAGTTGCAATGATTCACTGTGCGTGTGATACAACATACCGGTACGTTTTGTACAGTGCACATTTAGTTTAATATAATAGCTGATTTCATTTGCTTTTAACTCCCATATATTTAGTAATATATGGTAAAAAGGGCTTGATGACCTCATCATTCCAAGATGGCTCCATTTTTGTTACTTTTTCACATAATCAATTTGCTATGCTACTTTGGTTATTATTTCAACCTTCCAAATGTTTTAAGAGCCTTTGAAAATAAAATTTGTTTTGAGAATAGTGCAACATCCCCTTTAAAGAAAGGAGAAAACTCTTATACTGCCTGGATATCAACATAATTAAGATGAGTTGTTCCCTGTAATTAAAATGGCTTCATTCAAACCAGAGACATAAAATAAAACAGCTAAATATTTAGGTAAAGCATAGTTCTTGCACTCTGCATGCCTTCAGGTTGTGTTCTTCACTTGCATGGCTGTGAAGAAACCTATGCCTTCAAATATGGGACAAATAGTGTGATAATCAGGATTAAGGGGTAAAGTTACATTTCCAGTTAAAAGGTGAGGCTGGAGGTGCTGTACAAATCAATATAAGTTTACTAGCGAAATGATTTATTGTCTAACACAATAGGATTATTTATTACTTTTTAGAGTGAGAGGGGAGCAAGAATTGTGTCCATGGGACACGGATGCCCCCACTGCAAACCATCTGCCTAACTGTGACCTTGACCTTTAAAGGCACCAACATGATTCTCGCACAAGACGCACCCCACCTTCTCATTGTGATGAACATTTGTGTGAAGTTTGACGCAATTCCCTTCAGTAGTTTTGGCCTAATGGCTGCCAGGGTTCTCCAAGAGCACTTATACGATGGCGGGTCGCCACGCTATTGGCACATACTGCCATGCAAAACAAGCGCCACCTCGTCAAAAACGTCAAGCGCCACTTTAAAAAAAACTGTTAAAAGCAAACTTGATGTAGAACACAAAGGGCTTTTACCAGAAATTCATCAGGACGAAAATGGGCCTGTGCAACTGTATGAATTCCACAACAAACACCATAACGTAACCTGAATCTAGACCGATTTGGTACTCTGTGGTAACATTAAGTTAAGTAATATCACGCTGAAGCTTGTCATCCTGTCTTCTACAATAAAGGAAGCGCCTCAATCGTATTGACCGAACCGTATATCTGGGTGCCACTGTCAAAATGGCATAAAAAAACTGCAAAATAATGGATTTGCACTGCCACCCTATAATTTCTAGACTTGGAGAACCCTGGCTGCCATGAAAAAAATGACCTTTGACCTCCAACTGTGACCTTGACCTTTGAGGCACTGACATGATTCTTGCGTGCGACTCACCTTCTCCATGTGATGAACATTTGTGTGAAGTTAGATGTAACTCCCTTCAGTAGTTTCCAAGTAATGGCCGAGACATGATTTTTTACGAGTTTTTTATTTTGGACCTCCAACTGTGACCTTGACCTTTGAGGCAATGACATGATTCTTGCAAGCTACACACCTTCTCATTGTGATGAACATTGAAAGTTTGACGCAACTCCCTTCGGCAGTTTCCAAGTAATGGCTGAGACATGAATTTTTTACCGTTGACCTCCAAATGTGACCTTGACCTTTGAGACACGGACATGATTCTTGCGCACGAAAAAAACCTTCTCAATGTGACGAACATTTGTGTGAAGTTTGACGCAACTCCCTTCATAAGTTTCCAAGTAATGGCTGACATGCTTTTTAAAAGATTTTTTTGAACTGTGACCTTGACCTTTGAGGTAATGATATGATTCTTGCACGCGACACCTTCTCATTGTGATGAACATTTGTGTGAAGTTTGAAGCAACTCCCTTCAGTAGTTTCCAAGAAATGGCTTAGACATGATTTTTTTCACAATTTTTTGACCTTTGACCTCCAAGTGTAACCTTGACCTTTGAGATATGGTCAGGATTCTTGCACGTGACACACCTTCTCATTGTGATGAACATTTGTGTGAAGTTTGTCAAAATTCCATTCAGTAGTTTCCGAGGAATGGCTGAGACAAAACGATTTTGGACGGACCGACACACGCACGGACAGTGCAATTACTATATGCCTCCCTGTGGGGGTATAAAAATAGGTGATTTGTCGGCTTTCAGCGTCTCATTTCTGACCGGTATGGAATTTTACGTCGTTAATTTGATTACTTTAAAAGGTTTCAAAGATTTGCTCCGAATATAATTTTATGAAAAATCAACCTTTTTATGGCTCTTGCGCTGTGCACTTCGTCCAGTTGTGTTCGTCACATGTATAAATTTTTATGCGATTATCTTGAGGTTTAAGATTTGCCCCCCATAAGAAAAGCGTCACTGACAGAAGGACAGACAAACTGACAAAGCGGCAACTATATGCTCCTAGGAACAGCTTAAAATTGCATTCAAAGAGAAAAAATATATCAAGTTTCACCAAATAGAATCGAACAGTATTTTAAGGTTAAGATTTATCAGTTTCGTTATATAACATTTTAATACTTGATTGCATATTGCTTTAAGATTACAATTACGTACAAGATGGTGTGATCAAAAAGTTGAATCATTATAAAATCAGTCATTTGAGACAAATATGTGTCATGACACTTATGAAATAATGAGGTATAAAGCCAATTGTTGCAGCCCAAATAGCCAATTGTTGCATCCCAAATTATCTGTTCATGAAGGTATTACACCATGACACTAGACCCCATATAAAAATCTTTTAGAACATCTTGTTGCTTTCACAATACAGAACTCACCTTTAACTTTGAAAGATCCGACTAAGATGCCTACCTTATTTAAATATAATTTATATTATAACATATGTTTAACATAAGTCAACTTTTAACTAAAGTGTACTTCTGTATGGTTTGCATCCGTTGACTTAAAGGGGGTTGTTGTACTATTCTGAACTAGTTTCATTTAAAAGGGCTTTAAAAACCGTGGAAAATGCTGAAACAATTTTCAAACCATCTTAAAAAATATAGGAGATACGACCTTTTGAAAATGTTCAAAAAGACTCCAATGGAGGCAGCCACCTTTGAATGATGACGCCATCGCGCCTTTTTCCATATATGGAAAATAGATAATAGTGTTTAAAGCAAATAAATGTATTAAATTATAAATACAAAGTAAAATATGCTCTTTTACGATTTACATTTATTTGCATGATATTCTTTGTTTTAAATGATATAATCTTACCAATATGCAATAAATGGTAAAAAGGCGCGATGATGTCATCAACCCAAGATGGCTGCCTCCGTTTGAGAATTTTTTCAGTTTTTAAAAGATCACTTCTCCTGTAATTTTTTATGACATTTTGGTTATTTTTGCAGCTTTTTCCAGTTTTTAAAGCCCTTTTAAAAGAAGCTAGTTTCAGAATAGTGCAACAACCCCTTTAACTAAAATGTTTGGCATTGGCAGTGTACTGCAGTTCTCCGATAGCTTAATGCACCCGTAAATGAGCCAACTCTTTAAAAAAAGTGTTGGCAGTAGTGTTGTTACGATTAATCGATTTGATCGATCAGTTATGCCTTTTATCTATTAATCAATTACAATTTTTCATGATCAACTTTACTCGGTTGTTGAAAATTATGGCTTATTTCATTCTCTTGTACTAAAATAAACAAGAAAATAAAATGAGTTAATAATTTTGCAACAAGTAATCACATATTTATAGTAGGTATCAAAACTTACTTTTTAAAATATATGTTGTTCAGTTTCATTCAGTTCCTTTATTACCAGAACATACTTGAAATGTGATTCTTTTCTTCATTATAGTCTGAAAAAGGCTCCTTTTAGAGCAGCCATGTTTAATTGATTAATGATCGATCATCGGTCAGTTAAATATTCAGATGATCGATCATGAATTTTTAGCCGATTCCCATAACTAGTTGGCAGTGTACAGCACGATGGGTGAGCTATATATAAATAGTGACCAAGATACAACAGTGTTGCACTGAGCCCTTGAGCAGTTCTCCAAAAGCTTTATGCCAGTCAACTTTCTAACTTCAGTGTACTACAGTTTTCCAACGGCTTCATACACACACATCTAAGCCATCTTTTAACGAAATTGTTTGAAAGTGGATTGCAGTTCTCCAAAAGCTTCATATGCCTTACACAAGTCAACTTCCAACTAAAAGTGTTTGGCAGTGAACTGCAGTTCTCCAATATATACATGTAAACAGGCTAAATGCTAGAGTCATCTTTTAACTAAAGTGGTTAGCAGTTTACTACCAATAGCTTCATATATATTCTTTACATAATCAACTTTCAGCTAAATTGTTTGGCAGTGTTCTGTATTTGTCCAACAGCTTCATACACTAAATGCACGAGTCCGCTTTTAACAAAAGCGTTTGGCATAGGATTGCAGTTCTCCAATAGCTTCACAAGTTTTGCATGAGTCAAATTTATAACTATTAAAAGCTTAATACGCTTTGCCCGAGCCAACTTCCAACGAAAGTGGTTCGCAGTTTACTGCCATTAGCTTCATATGCTTTAAACAACCAACTTTTAAAGTTTTTGTCAGCTTCCTTCAGTAATAAAATAAACAAAGTATTTGACAGTGTAATCAGTACTCCGATAGCTTCATACGTTTTACTCAAGTCGGTTTTAACCGGTGTTTGGCAGTGTACTGCAGTTCTCCAACAGCTCCGTACCCTTTACATGAGCCCAGTGCTTGGCAGTGTTCAGCAGTTTTCCTATAGCTTCATAAAATGTGTCACTTTAGTAGCGATTTAATACTCCTAGTCAAGTTGGTCCACTAATACTCCTTTCTAAATTTTCACATGGTTTAAGGTGTGAATTACTGGTTGTATAATGCCAATGACTCTGAATTCACAAGGTTCTACAATTATAGAAAATTGTACCGAAAACTGGACGTGACCTCTATTTTGGAGAAAGTAGGTTGCAGCGCCAATTAATATATATATATATATATACATATTATACACAAATAATACAAATATACATATTGGGTCGAATAAAGGAACACACATGAGGGATGCCAAAATTCAGAACTTGTACCATAAAATGGACGTGACCTACATTTCTGAGAAAGTAGGTCAGAGCAACTTAAATATTTATTCACCATATCAGGTTGACAAGATGAACTTAAACTGATGAAGTCTGGTTAATATCCAGAGCTCAAAGTAAGATAAACACTTGTACCTTAACTTGGACGGATCCGGACAAGAAGACGCATACACAGATGGTCACACTTACACTGACCACAAAGTGATCACTTAGTCGTTGTGAGCAGCCTTCAATTGTTTCAAAAGTCATAGTGACTGATCTTCCCCATGGGTGTTAAAGAAAAAGGGAAGAGAAATTGGTAAAAACTCAAAGAGACTTACAATCAAATAGATGCCTATGGTTCTTTATCGTGCTCTGAGAATAGACAAGATTAAAAACCTAGGTTAGTTTTCAGGTTAAGTTTTGCGGAAAAGGGCATAATTCTTTCAAATATAAAAAAAAAATTGATGACCATAGGTCAAATACTTTGTCAACTATGACCCATTTCAAGTTTCAAGCTGAAGAGTGATTCTCAACCTAGTGATGCCGGACAAAGCGATCCCTATGTACCTACCCTACTCATGAAACTGACAATATATTACTAAACTTCACATTTATGCAGGACCATTATGCTTGGTGCCAATAAAATATCAAAATCTACTCTGACATAGATAACCAGTCAGAGCTCTAGCCTTAAACAGTTACGTTTTTCATAACCTGTGACTGTTATTTAAAAAAAAACTAAAACTGGGATAGTAACCAGAATCAGTTACTTCCACAAAATCATTTAAGTTTATCTTCTGTACAGGAATTTTCCCTATATATATATATAATTTTCTCCAGGTAGGGTGATTATTCAACTTTACAACCATGCAATCAAATTCTATGAGCATGGATGAAAATCCAATGCACAAGGCCTCAAGTTACCTACTGTTATCCAACAAAATCCATTAAAAATCATTTTGTAGGCTCCAACATGATAATTAGTGAACTGCTAATTGGATCTTGATGAAGATGTATTTATCCTTAATAATAAGTATTCAGACATAAATAAACACTGCACATTTGGCAACTATTTAGATTTATTAGCAAATGATCTTGGTAACTGATTTAGGTTACAAATGGTTATTAGGGAAAAGTATCTGCTACTCTAAACCAAAGGGAGATAATAATTTGGCATTTTAATAACTTCCAGCAGTTATAAAACTTGTAACTGTTTAAGGTTAGAGCTCTGACTGTAACAGGTTTAACAATTCAATGTGCTGACATTTTACAATTTCACCATTAATGAACAAGGAAACCGTGAGTAAATGTGTACTTACAGCATCTTCTGGCTTTGGTGGTCGTAATCGATTAAGAATTGCTTCTACAGTACCCCTCCTGTAAGAAAACAGAAAAGTTGGGAGGGGTTTAAGGTGATAATGCTATTTTGATTTGGATTAAAACAAACTGAACAAACTGTTAAAAGTAATTTCATGACACTTGTTTTGAGATGTCAGGAACTGGGAGTTCTACAGAAAGTGGGTCTAGCCTGTATATTCATTTAAACTGCTATGTATATTTGACACATTGACAGTAAATGTAACAGTTTTAGTTATTTTTCAGATACTGGCATCCATTTATTTTCATTTATTTTTAAATCTGTTTTCTATCAAAACCAGAATTTTCCTGTAACATAACTAATTTGCCATTGCTTCTTAACGAAATGTTTAGAAATCGATTATGCAAGCTCTTTAAACATGTTACACGAACGTGAACAAAAACGGAAATTAACTGATTTTAGGGCAATTATACCTAATAGCATTATACCCAATAGCGCCATCATTATTCAATTAGATGGTCGAGTTTTCTGTTAAAAGAATTTATTTCTCGAGTTTAATTAATGCAGCAATGGGATTTGTTAGGATGTAATCATCTTTCATGGAAGTATCCTAAATAGGTTAGTTTACCGAAAGTAAATTGAATGAACTCTGTATCAAACGGAAATAAATGTTGATCATGTTACATCCCTGACTGTTTGACGCATTAACCCATTAGAGTTAAATGGTAATGGACAAAGAGAAAATACTCAATTTCACAACAGATCAAGTCAATTAAATGGGCCTTACTTGGCACTGATACCACCTCCAGGGGGCATGCCTTCGACTTCATTTAGGACATGCATCATGTAGGGAATATCTGCATCCTGTAAACCATCCGTGGCCAGAGTTTCTGAAATAGACAAGTATACATGTATGTAGACAAAAGATATTTCACAGCACATTGTCTAAATGGTGTCCCTAAGTTGATTCTAATCCACTAGGATATCAAAATGGGATCTTTCACAAGGTTAGGCTCGAGCATTAGCCTTGTTTTACTATTAATGAACATCCAGGTATTTGAGTCAAGTTGTACCTGCACATTTTACATATTTGAAATACCTCTTTTGCCCAAGTAAAAACTGCAGCAATTTCACAACTTTACCACTTCAATAGTGGATGCATGTGGCTTATACACAAAGACAGAAAACCATTGAAATAGTCATCCAAAAATTTAATAAATTTGCTTACATTACTATACACATCAAGTTTTAAATGCAATCCCAATTGGTCATACAGGATAGGAAATAAATCAAAGCAATGCAAACAGTTCAATCTTTCTTTTGTTCTTTCACTTGTATTATTTTCTAGTTCAGTTCGTGGAAAACAGGAATTCAAGAGTTTTGTTATTTTGTATATAAAAGGGTAATAACATGATTAAGGAAATACCAATCTCGGAAAATTACAACAACCTTTTTTAAACCTTGTTTTGCAAACTGTGAATTGACTGACAAACAACAAATTGCTTCCGAATTAAATACTTGTCTTCTTGTTTCCATTTATTATTGCTAGTCAACTCGCATACTCAGAACCAGTTTTTCAATTTCCACTTTTGCAGCAGAGAGGGTAAAACTGTGATATTAATTTCAAATAAGACGGCCAAGATGGCCCTGAATCGATCACCTGAGAATCTTTGCAATGATGAAACAAGAGGCCCAAGAGGGCCTGTGGACGCTCTACTGGCTAACATGACTCTTATAACATCAATGAAGTGAGTGACTGCCATTTACGTTTTTTTGAAAGTTTCGGGCAAAAAACAGCTTTTTAACTAAATCAAGGGCCATAACTAAAGAATCTGGTAAAGTTTGGTAAAAGATCAGATGAAAAATGAAGGCCCAACCGTATTAACGAGGCAACATATAGCATGTTTAACTAAATCAAGAACACCTCTGTTACTGGTCGAACATAGAGCTAAAAAAAAAAATAATAAAAAAAATCAAAAAAAAAGAAGATATTTAAAAATCAATAAATAAAAAAATAAAAAAATCAATAAATAAAAAAAAAAAAATAAAAAAAAAAAATAATAAAAAAAAAAAAATCAATAAAAAATAATTCAAAAAAAAAAATCCCTATACATGTCTATGTAAAACATGTGACCCTTGGGGCGGGGTCAAATATGACCCGAGGGTTACCATTTGAACAAACTTGGTAAAGGACCATAAACTTATAGCAAATGCAAAATATTAAACCTCTGGCTCTTGCAGTTCCAGAGAAGAAGATTTTTTTCAGTTTTTCCCTATACAAGCATTTATGTAAAACTGTGACCCCCGGGGCGGGGCCAGATGTGACCCCAGGGTCCCCATTTGAACAAAATTGGTAAAGGACCATAAGCTTATAGCAACAGCAAAATATTAAACCTCTGGCTCTTGCAGTTTCAGAGAAGAAGATTTTTTAAGTTTTTCCCTATACATGTCTATGTAAAACATGTGACCCTTGGGGCGGGGCCAAATGTGACCCCAGAGTCACCATTTGAACAAACTTGGTAAAGGACCATAAGCTTTTAGCAAATGCAAAATATTAAACCTCTGGCTCTTGCAGTTCCAGAGAAGATTTTTTTTTTCAGTTTTTCCCTATACAAGCATTTATGTAAAACTGTGATTCCCCGGGGCGGGGCCAGATGTGACCCCAGGGTCCCCATTTGAACAAAATAGGTAAAGGACCATAAGCTTATAGCAACAGCAAAATATTAAACCTCTGGCTCTTGCAGTTTCAGAGAAGAAGATTTTTTAAGTTTTTCCCTATACATGTCTATGTAAAACATGTGACCCTTGGGGCGGGACCAAATGTGACCCCAGGGTGTCACTATTTGAACAAACTTGGTAAAGGACCATAAGCTTATAATAAATGTAACATATCAAACCTCTGACTCTTGTAGTTGGCGAGAAGAAGATTTAAAAAAAAAAATCCTATATAAGTCTATGTAAAACTGTGACCCTCGGGGCGGGGACAAATTTGACCCCCGGGTCACCATTTGAACAAACTTAGTAGAGGACCATAAGCTGATGCTACATGTATTACATGAGAGCTCTGTGCCATGTGGTTCCAGAGAAGAAGAATTTTTTCAGTTTTTCCCTATACAAGCCTATGTAAAACTGTGACCCCCGGGGTGGGGCCAAATGTGACCCCTGGGTCACCATTTGAACAAACTTGATAGAGGGCCACAAGCTTATAGCAAATGCAAAATATTAAACCTCTGGCTCTTGCAGTTTCAGAGAAGAAGATTTTTTAAGTTTTTCCCTATACATGTCTATGTAAAACATGTGACCCTTGGGGCGGGGCCAAATGTGACCCGAGGGTCACCATTTGAACAAACTTGGTAAAGGACCATAAGCTTATAGTAAATGCAAAGTATCAAATCTCTGGCTGTTGTAGTTTCCGAGAAGAAGATTTTTTAGAAAAAAATCCTATATAAGTCTATGTAAAACTGTGACCCCCGGGGCGGGGACAAATTTGACCCCAGGGTCACCATTTGAACAAACATAGTAGAGGACCATAAGCTGATGCTACATGTAATACATGGGAGATATGTGCCTTGTGGTTTCAGAGAAGAAGATTTTTTAAAGTTTTTTCCTATATGTCTATATGAAAAACATGCAAAACCTCAATATACAAACTTTGGACCCCCCGGGCACGGCCATTTTTGACCCCGGGGACTTTATTTGAACAAACTTGATAGTCTGGGCGTTGGCGATCATTTTAAAAGAAAAACTGTTGAAATCTGTCCAGCGGTTCTGGAGAAGAAGATTTTTTAAGGTTTCGACCATATATGGTAATGGCAGCCATCTTGGATGTAGCGCTGACCTAATTTTAACAAATCTAAAAAGCATTCATCTAAGGATCATCCAGGTGAAGTTTGGTCAAAATTAGCCAAGCGGTTTCTGAGGAGAAGTCGTTTGAAGAAAAGTTAACGGACGACAGACGACAGACAGACGGACGACGGACGACGGACAACACACCATCCCATAAGCTCTGCTGGCCGTTGGCCAGTAGAGCTAAAAATTGTCCTCTCGCAAATGCTGATTGAATATGTTTTTATGTCCTTCCTTAGGCCACAAAAAAAGTTGTTCCCTATTGCGTGCTTTATTGCGTGCTCTAAAAAAAGTAGGGTAGGCATTTTTTTTTTTGAGCAAGATACTGTGAGATTCTATTTATCTCATAAACCCCATACAAGTTGAAGATACAACTGAAAATTTCTCTGTGATGTTGTCAGTTTACCTCAATATAAGACAGCCCAAGTTAAATTACGCATTCCTCTAACAAATAACAGGACACTTTAAACCAGAATACCTTTGTTTAACATGCATTTTACTAATTAGTTTAATAGTTAATTAGCATCGCTAATGTATCATATGACATTCCAGGCAAATCATACATCATGGCTTACGTAAATATTTTCCCACTTTTGCTGTGTAATTGGTAATAATTTGCATATATACCACCAGTTCCCAGTGGATTAGGCCAAAAATAAAATTATGTTTGTTTCCCCTTCCCGACCCATGCAAAAAAGGGTTGGGTAGGTAGGTAGGTAAAATATTTTTTTATTTCATTTCTTTTATTTGAGATCAAAACTGGAATACATGCTACCTATAAGACACATTTAAGACGGTACCAACCCAGTCGTGTCTGAACATCGTGCTGCATGTTCATTAAAAAAAAAAAAAAAAAAAAAAAAAAAAAGATTTCGCCAGTGTCGAAAAAATAATTCGGGTCGCGACAATTTCGGTGGGTCGGTCGGGAAGGGGAAACAAACATAATTTTATTTTTGGCCTTACAGAAAATATCGAATGGTGTTATGTTTCACTTCCAAGTTCCATGATGTAAGCTATGTGATAAATCATTGTTCAGAACAAATTGATTTTTTTTAAAAATAGGGTCGGTCGGGCCACTGAAAACACAGGCCTTATGTAAGTCTATGTAAAAACAGGCAAAATCTCTACATACAAGCTTTGGACCCAGGTGTTGCAGCCATCTTTGACCACAGGGACTTCAAATGAGCAAACTTGATGGAGAGGGATTAGCAATCATTAATAATAATAAAGAACAAGAGAACCTGTGGATGCTCTACAAGCTAAAATGGTTCTTATATCAAGGGGTTTCATCATTAAACTCCTTTCAATACCTTTTAACAAGTGCAAAACACAACAACACCCTCAACCGAAATTTAAACCCAATGCTCACAATTTAAAAGAAGATTTTTAAGATTTCCTATATACAAGTCTCTGTAAAACATGCAAAATCTTTATATACAAACTTTAGAAAAATTAACAAAAGGAAAAAACGCATCTAAACTGGAAACAATAATAACAAGAGGTCAATGACCTTGAAGTTCTACCGATAGATTTTGATAGCTAGATTAGTATTCCTGTGAAGTTTAAATCCGTCAAGTAGTTTCAGAGGAGTAGTCGCTACAAGTTTTTTACTATACAACTCTTATAAAAAAAGATGACCGCTGGCAGCCATGTTTAACAACGAATCAAAATGATTTTCAACAAGGACCAAGGCCAAAAATAAAATTATGTTTGTTTCCCCTTCCCGACCCATGCAAAAAAGGGTTGGGTAGGTAGGTAGGTAAAATATTTTTTTTATTTCATTTCTTTTATTTGAGATCAAAACTGGAATACATGCTACCTATAAGACACATTTAAGACAAAAAAAAAAAAAAAAAAAAAAAAAAAAAAAAAAAAAAAAATTCGCGTGTCGAAAAAATAATTCGGGTCGCGGCAATTTCGGTGGGTCGGTCGGGAAGGGGAAACAAACATAATTTTATTTTTGGCCCAACATGCTGATCATTTTAGAAAAAGTCGTCGCTACAAATTTGTTTTTTAAAATCTATTTTTATCAGTGGCGGCCATTTTGAATTTCTGGCAGACCTGAAATTTTGCTAGGATTAACTAGTACATGTAGTTGCTACAAATTTGATTTTTAAAAATCTATTTTTAGCCATGGTGGCCATCTTGAATTTCCGTCGGACCTAACATTTCCCTAGGATCAACTAGACATCACGAGCAACATTCCTGTGAAGTTTCATGAAAATCTGTCAAGTAGTTTTAGAGGAGTAGTCACCACAAGTTTTTCCTATATAACTCTATTTAACAAAGATGGCCGCTGCCGGCAATGTTCGACTTCGAATCAAAATTAATCTTGGTTAGGACCAAGTACATGTCGCACCAGTAGTTTTAGTAAAGGTTCCAATTCAATATCACTTACGGTTTTTGAGAAGTAGTCGCCACAAAGTCGCATTTTTAAAATCTATTTTTAGCCGTGGTGGCCATCTTGAATTTTCTACCAACCTAAAATTGACAGGATCAACTAGACATCAAGAGCAACATTCCTGTGAAGTTCCATGAAAGTCCATCAAGTAGTTTCAGAGGAGTCATCGCCACAAGTTTTTCCTATATAACTCTTATGTAAACATAGATGGCCACTGGCGGCCATGTTTGACATCCAATCAAAATGAACTTTGGTTAGGCTCAAATACATGTCGTGCCAGTCAATTTGGTAAAGGTTCCAAATCAATAGCACTTACAGTTCTGAGAAGTAGTCTCCACAAAAGAAGATTTCCCCTATGTAAGTCTTTGTGTGACCTCTGGGGTGGGGCCAAATGTGACCCCAGGATCACCATTTTAACAGGCTTGGTAGAGGACCATAAGCTTCTAATAAATGCAAAATATTAACCTATGCCTCTTAGTTTCAGAGAAAAAGATTTTTTAAATATTTCCCTATAGGTGGAGTAGCGAAATAGAAACATGACAAGACAACCGTGATGGCCCAATTGCATATTAGCTCTTCTGATCTACAATCAGCAGACCCAATACTTTTCACACTAATTTACCTTTTATTTTTGCCTCAATTCGTGCATCTAATGCTTCTTCACATTTTACAGCTTCGCTGGACACCTGCGGAGCTCCCTTGAACGTTACAATCACAATACTCATGTTGTCTCTGCTACCCTGAACAAATGTCAAGGATACAGTTAAAGAGATGTTTACAAATGGTCTTTCCTTTCAAAATGTAAAACTTTCATTAAATCACAACATGTGCAGGTTATTTATTTATAATATTTAGAACTTAAAACAAATAAAACTAGAACTGTCGCCGGAGGCGGACAAATACCCCCGGCTGGCAACTTGTTGGGGAGTAGGTAAACATCCAAGACTTTGTTCCTATAAGACACATGTATATAGACATATATTAGAGAAAAAGCTCGGACAAGAATTTTCTAATTGACTACCAAGTATGAAATGCATTAAAATACAAAGGGCCATAACCGAGTGGTAAATTATCGAACCGGAGCATCACGACAATATGTGCATCTCCACTTGATATTTATGCTTTGTAGCAAGTTCCACAAATTATAACATAGGGTTTTAGAGAAATAGCCCGAACAAGAATTTTCTATTTGACTACCAAGTATGAAATGCATTAAAGATACAAAGGGCCATAACTCAGTGGAAAATTATTGAACCGGAACGTCATGACAGTATGCACATCTCCACTTGATATTGGTACCTCCTAGCAAGTTTCATGAAATTATAACATGGGGTTTTACAGAAATAGCTCGGACAAGAATTTTGTATTATATATACATGTACATACATGTTATATATACATGTACATACATGTACATGTATATATTAGAAATACAAAGGGCCATTACTCAGTGGAAAATTATCGAACCGGAACATTAGGATAATATGCGCAAATTCACTTGATATTGATGCTTTGTAGCAAGTTTCATGAAATTATAACATGGGGTTTTACAGAAATAGCGCAGACAAGAATTTTCTATTTCACTACCAAGTATGAAATGCATTAAATATACAAGGGCCATAACTCAGTGGGAAATTATTGAACCGGAACGTCATGAAAGTATACATATCTCCACTTGATATTGATACTTCCTAGCAAGTTTCGCTAAATTCTAACAAGGAGTTTTAGCCGGACTAGAATTTTGTATTATATATATATTAGAAATACAAAGGGCCACAACTCAGTGGTAAATTATCGAACCAGAACGTCATGATAGTATGCGCATGTGCATTTGATATTGATACTTCCTAGCAAGTTTTTGTTATTGAGAAATAGCCCGGACAAGAATTGCATCTACGGACAGGCAGACAGCTTTCACTACAAAGTATGAAATGCATTAAAAATACAAAGGGCCATAACTCAGTGGAAAATTACTGAACCGGAACGTCATGACAGTATGCATATCTCCACTTGATATTGATACTTCCTAGCAAGTTTCGCTAAATTCTAACAAGGGACTTTTAGAGAAATAGCCCGGACAAGAATTTTGTATTATATATATATTAGAAATACAAAAGGCCATAACTCGGTGGAAAATTATTGAACCGAGACGTCATGACACTGTCACAGTATGCGCATGTCCACTCGATATTGATACTTCCTAGCAAGTTTCGCGAAATTCTAAGAAGGAGTTATTGAGAAATAGCCCAAGAACTAAGTCTACGGACAGACGGAAAAGGTGATTCCAGTATACCTCACCACTTTGCGAGAGGTATAAAAATCGCAATATGTACTGTCCGATCTGGAAAATAAGTGCATTTAAAACAAAGAAGTAAAATACATTAGAATTTCTTGAACTTTATTGTCAGAATTATAAAGTTAATTAAATGCCATTCCACAAACATTAAAGCACTATTTAGCAATCAATGACAATATTAACACATACATGTAACTAACCTTATATAAGCAGGTGTCAATGACCTGATTACAAATCTGTTCCATGCTGGTATAAATCTGAAGACGGTTGCGCACGAAATCACAAAGTTCGTCATTCGACATAACATCCCAGATTCCATCACAAGCCAAAACAAGAAACTCGTCTTGTACGACGTCCCTCTCCTGAACAAATATTTCTGGTTCTGGCGACACTAGCTGCTCACATGGACCCATGCCCTCTACATTCTTATACTCAAAATCTCCGAGTGCACGAGACACTGCAAGGGATCCATTAACTCGCTGTATCATAACGCTGCCTCCTGCTTTCTGAATTCTCTCTTTTTCGATAGGATTCACAGGCTTGTGATCTGCTGTAGAAAAGTGGCATTTTCCTGCGCGCGATAAAACTGCCCTAGAATCTCCACAGTTTGCAAAGAAAATGTGCGATGGAGAAATCATAGCCCCAACTGCTGTAGATCCACTTTTGTCTTGACCACTCAAAACCTCGGGCATGAGTCTTAATTTATCATCCATAGTAAGGAACCCTGTTTTTATTCCAAGCTTAATAGCCTCTATTGATGGCTGTATTTCAGTGCCAGATTTCAAATCCATTTTCTGGAAGTCGCCATTTGTAATGATATGATTCATCAACTGATCGGCACACACTGCAGAGGCCTTGGCACCAGCATGGCCGTCAAATACAGCAAAAAATGACCAGTCTTTCAGACTTGGGATACCAATAACAGCCGTGTGAGCGTCCTCCATTTCCACCCGCCATCCTTGCATACTAGCCAGACCATACTTCAAACCGTTGCCAACCCCACCTTCGTTGTGTTTCTCTGTTTTCGGTTTATCTAAAAATGCTCCCATCTTTCACCTGAATATTAGAATTTATAACGTTAAAGACATTTTCTATAGTTTTTTCTACATAAGAGACTTTCTTTAAACTTTTTGTACAGCAAATATGTTACATATAATAGACAGAAAATGCAAAAATAATGGTAGGTCACCATAATTGTTAAAATTTTAAAAAATCACGTGTAATGCATCATGTCAATCTGTCCCAGGGCCGTCGTTTGACCGTTTTTGGGGGTCCGAAATTCGGCCCCATTCCCCTCCCCTAAATGTATATATTTCCCCCCTTTTCCTGTGAAAAATTCCCTCTTAAAAAAAATTATTACTCCAAAACAGGAAAACAGCATACAATTTGCAATTTGGAATGGTAAATTCTTGGTACCACTTAAATAATTAAAAAAACACACACTAATTTGTGTTTCTTAATCTTAGAAATTCCCCTTTGATATGAAAACAACGCAAAATTCCCCTTCCTGTGAGGACCCTGGCTCCATTCTCCCAAAGTGAAGGGAGGGCCCTGTGTCCAAAAAGTTGAACAAGTCCATGGAATAGCTAAATAAGACATTTTTGAAGTCTAATCATTTATTCATCGGTCACAATTCTGCTAAAATTGTATTAAAGTAAAGAACATTTAATTATAATACCATTTAAAGCTCATCGAGTAATGGGAACATTACCACAATTTATGCACAAATTAGCCCATAATGATACAATTTCCTTTCTTCTCTTTTTTTTTGTATGTTCCCAATAAGAGAATTTGTTTAAACCTTCTAAGCACATAGTTTAACATATATATAAAGCCAAAATGTGCAATAAAAATGTTAGGTCCCCATGCTTGTTTAGATTTATTTTTTTTGAAGCCCTACCTAACCCTATGCTAAAAGGCCAAGTTTTGTATGAAATTATATAGAAATGTTATATTTTCCTTTTTTGTTATGTTCCTAATAACAGAATTTGTTCAAACTTCCTAGCACTTATTTGAACATATATAGTAAGACAATAAATGCAATTAAAATTATAGGTCACCAGGCATACTGAGATTTAATATTGGTTTTTGGAACCCATGCTTAATTTTTTAATTTTGTTTGAATTTTTACAAAATGCTATATTTTTCCTATTTTATGTACCGGTATGTTTCTAATAATAGGCATTTATATAAATAAAGACAATAACAAGAGGCCCAAGAGGGCCTGTGGACGCTCTACTGGCTAATATGGCTCTCATAACATCAATGAAGCGAATGACTATCATCTTAAAGAGACAAAATATAGCATTTTTAACTAAATCAAGAGCTATAACTCCGCCATTACTGGTCCGATCTGGCTGGTTTTCGAACTTGGCCAGTAGAGACAATAAAAATCAAAAAAAAAAAAAGCTTGGTAAAGATCGGATGAAAAATGAAGGCCCTACCGTCTTAACAAGACAAAATATAGCATTTTGAACTTAATCAAGGGCCATAACTCCGCTGATACTGGTCCGATATGAATGGTTTTCGAACTTGCCCGAGCTTTCATTGATATTAACAATCTGATAGTGTTTGGTAAAGATCGGATGAGCAATGAAGCTATCGTCTTAACGAGGCAAAATATAGTATTTTTAACTAAATCATGGGCCCTAACTCCGCTGTTAGTAGTTCGATATGGCTGGTTTTCGAACTTGTCCAAGCTTTCATTGATATTAACAATGTGGTAAGCTTGGTAAAAATAGGATGAAAAACGAAGGCCCTACCGTCTTAACGAGGCAAAATATAGCGTTTTTAACTAAATCAAGGACCATAACTCCGCTCTTTCTGGTCCGATTTGGCTGGTTTTCGAACTTGTCCGAGCTCTCATTGATATTAACAATGTGGTAAAGTTTGGTAAAGATAGGATGAAAAATGAAGGCCCTATCGTCTTAACGAGGCAAAATATAGCAATTTTAACTAAATCAAGGGCCACAACTCCGTTGTTACTTGTCCGATCTGGCTGGTTTTCGAACTCATCCGAACTTTCATTGATATTAACAACCTTTTAAAGTTTGGTAAAGATCGGATGAAAAATGAAGGCCCTTATCGTCTTAACGAGACAAAAGTTAACGACGGACGGACAACTCGGCATCCCATAAGCACTGCTGGCCTTCGGCCAGTAGAGCTAAAAATTAACAATAAAAAACAAAAACAAAGGGTCAATGACCTTGAAGCTCTACTCATAGATTTTGAGCTAGATCAGCATTCCTGTGTAGTTTCATAAAAATCTGTCAAGTAGTTTTGGAGGAGTAATCGCTACAAGTTGAAGTTTTTACTATATAACTCTAGGTAAACAAAGATGGCCACTGGCAGACATGTTTAATGTCGAATCAAAATAATTTTCGACAAGGATCAACATCTTGTCATGGTGATCATTTCAGAAAAAGTCCCATATCAATATCACTTACAGTTTTCAAGAAGCAGTCGCTACAAACTTGTTTTTAAAAATCTATGTTTAGCCGTGGTGGCCATCTTGAATTTCCGGCTGACCTGAAATTTTGCTAGGATCAACTAGACATCAAGAGCAATATTCCTGTGAAGTTTCATGAAAATCCGCCAAGTAGTTTCAGAGGAGTAGTCGCTACAATTTTTTTCTATACAAACTCTATGTAAACAAAGATGGCCACTGGCGCCCATGTTTAATTTTGAATCAAAACAATTTTCGACAAGGATCGACATCATGTCATGCTGATCATTTTAGAATAAGTGCCATATCAATATCACTTATAGTTTTCAAGAAGTAATCGCTACAAACATTTTTTTAAAAATCTGTTTTTAGCCATGGCGGCCATCTTGAATTTCCGGCCGACCTAAAAAAAATCTGGGATCAATTAGACATCAAGAGCAACATTCCTGTGAAGTTTCATAAAAAATCGTCAAGTAGTTTCAGAGGAGTAGTCGCTACAAGTTTTTACTATATAAATCTATGTAAACAAAGATGGCCACTGGCAGCCATGTTTAAAGTCGCATCGAAATAAATTTCGACAATGATCAGTGTCATGTCATGCTGATCATTTTAGAAAATGTCCCATATCAATATCACTTACATTTTTCAAGAAGTAGTCGCTACAAACTTATTTTTTAAAAATCTATTTTTAGCTGTGGCGGCCATCTTGAATAACTGGCCGACCTGAATTTTTGCTAGGATCAATTAGACATCAAGAGCAACATTCCTGCAAAGTTTCATGTAAATCTGCCAAGTAGTTTCAGAGGAGTAGTCGCTACAAGTTTATACTATTAACTCTATGTAAACAAAAATGGCCACTGGCAGCCATGTTTAACGTCGAATCAAAACGATTTTTGACAAGGACCAACATCATGTCATTCTGATCCTTTTAGAAAAAGTCCCATATCAATATCACTTATAGTTTTCAAGAAGTAGTCGCTACAAATTTGTATTTTAAAAATCTATTTTTAGCTTTGGTGGCCATCTTGGATTTCGCATCAACATGAATTTTTGCTAGGATCAACTAGACTTGATGGGCAACATTTCTGTAAAGTTTCATGAATATCCATCCAGTAGTTTCAGAGGAGTAGTCGCAACAAAAACAAGAGGTCAATGACCTTGAAGCTCTACTGATAGATTTTGATAGCTAGGTGAAGTGAAGTTTCATAAAAACTGTCAAGTAGTTTCAGAGGAGTAGTCGCTACAAGTTGAAGTTTTTACTATATAACTCTAGGTAAACAAAGATGGCCACTGGCAGCCATGTTTAATGTCGAATCAAAATAATTTTTGACAAGGATCAACATCTTGTCATGCTGATCATTTCAGAAAAAGTCCCATATCAATATCACTTACAGTTTTCAAGAAGTAGTCGCTACAAACTTGTTTTTAACAAGAGGTCAATGACCTTGAAGCTCTACTGATTGATTTTGATTTCAGGAAGTAGTCGCTACAGACTTGTTTTTTGAAAATCTATTTTTAACCGTTGCGGCCATCTTGAATTTCCGGCCGACCTGAAATTTTGCTAAGATCAATAAGACATTAAGAGCAACATTCCTGTGAAGTTTCATGAAAATCCGTCAGGTAGTTTCAAAGAAGTAGTCGCTACAAGTTTTCATTATATAACTCTATGTAAACAAAGCAGCCATGTTTAAGGTCAAATCAAAACGATTTTCGACAAGGACCAACATCATGTCATACTGATCATTTTAGAAAAAGTCCCATATCAATATCTCTTATTGTTTTGAAGAAGTAGTCGCTACAAACTTATTTATTTTAAATCTATTTTTAGCTGTGGCGGCCATCTTGAATTTCCGGCCGACCTGAAATTTTTCTAGGATCAACTAGACATCAAGAGCAACATCCCTGTAAAGTTTCATGACAATCCGCCAAGTAGTTTCAGAGAAGTAGTCGCTACAAGTTTTTACTATATAACTCTATGTAAACAAAGATGGCCGCTGGCAGCCATGTTTAACGTTGAATCAAAACGATTTTTGACTAGGATCAACATCATGTCATGCTGATCATTTTAGAAAAAGTCCCATATCAATATCACTTATAGTTTTCAAGAAGAAGTCGCTACAAACTTGTATTTTAAAACTCTATTTTTAGCTTTGGCGGCCATCTTGGATTTCACATCAACATGAATTTTTGCTAGGATCAACTAGACTTTATGGGCAACATTTCTGTAAAGTTTCATGAATATCCATCCAGTAGTTTCAGCTGTGAAGTCGCTACAAGTTTTTACTATATAACTCTATGTAAACAAAGATGGCCGCTGGCAGCCATGTTTAACGTTGAAACAAAACGATTTTTGACTAGGATCAACATCATGTCATGCTGATCATTTTAGAAAAAGTCCCATATCAATATCACTTATAGTTTTCAAGAAGAAGTCGCTACAAACTTGTATTTTAAAACTCTATTTTTAGCTTTGGCGGCCATCTTGGATTTCACATCAACATGAATTTTTGCTAGGATCAACTAGACTTTATGGGCAACATTTCTGTAAAGTTTCATGAATATCCATCCAGTAGTTTCAGCTGTGAAGTCGCTACAAATAAAAGTTTACGGACAGACAGACGGACAGACGGACAGACAGACGGACGGACGGACGACGGACTCCGCACCACGGCATAAGCTCTGCTGATCTCTGATCAGTAGAGCTAAAAATCTATGTTTAGCTGTGGTGGCCATCTTGAATTTCCAGCCGACCTGAAATTGTGCTAGGATCAACTAGACATCAAGAGCAACATTCCTGTGAAGTTTCATGAAAATCCGTCTCAGTAGTTTCAGAGGAGTAGTCACTACACATTTTTACTATACAAACTCTTATGTAAACAAAGATGGCCACTGGCAGCCATGTTTAACGTCGAATCAAAATAATGTTTGACTAGGATCAACATAATGTCATGCTGATCATTTTAGAAAAAGTCCCATATCAATATCACTTATAGTTTTCAAGAAGTAGTCGCTACAAACTTATTTTTTAAAAATCTATTTTTAGCTGTGGCGGCCATCTTGAATTTCTGGCCGACCTGAAATTTTGCTACGATCAATTGGACATCAAGAGCAACATTCCTGTAAAGTTTCATGAAAATCCGCCAAGTAGTTTCAGAGGAGTAGTCGCTACAAGTTTTTACTATATAACTCTATGTAAATAAAGATGGCCACTGGCAGCCATGTTTAACGTCGAATCAAAACGATTTTTGACAAGGACCAACATCATGTCATGCTGATCATTTTAGAAAAAGTCCCATATCAATATCACTTATAGTTTTCAAGGAGTAGTCGCTACAAACTTGTATTTTAAAAAGAGGTCAATGACCTTGAAGCTCTACTGATTGATTTTGATTTCAGGAAGTAGTCGCTACAAACTTGTTTTTTGAAAAATTATTTTTAGCCGTGGCGGCCATCTTGAATTTCCGGCCGACCTGATATTTTGCTAGGATCAATTAGACATCAAAAGCAACATTCCTGTGAAGTTCATGAAAATCCGTCAAGTAGTTTCAGAGGAGTAGTCGCTACAAGTTTTCATTATATAATTCTATGTAAACAAAGATGGCCGCTGACAGCCATGTTTAACATCTAATCAAAATGATTTTTGACAAGGACCAACATCATGTCATGCTGATCATGTTAGAAAAAGTCCCATATCAATATCACTTATAGTTTTCAAGAAGTAGTCGCTACAAACTTGCATTTTGAAAATCTATTTTTAGCCATGGTGGCCATCTTGAATTTCCGGCCGACCTGAATTTTTGCTAGGATCAATTAGACATCAAGAGCAACATTTCTGTGAAGTTTCATGAAAATCCGTCAAGTAGTTTCAGAGGAGTAGTCGCTACAAGTTTTCATTATATAACTCTATGTAAACAAAGATGGCCACTGGCAGCCATGTTTAATGTCGAATCAAAATAATGTTCGACTCGGATAACCATCATGTCATGCTGATCATTTTAGAAAAAGTCCCATATCAATATCACTTATAGTTTTCAAGAAGTAGTCGCTACAAACTTGTATTTTGAAAATCTATTTTCAGCCATGGCGGCCATCTTGAATTTCCGGCCGACCTGAAATTTTGCTAGGATCAATTAGACATCAAGAGCAACATTTCCGTGAAGTTTCATAAAAATCCGTCTCAGTAGTTTCAGAGGAGTAGTCGCTACAAGTTTTCATTATATAACTCTATGTAAACAAAGATGGCCACTGGCAGCCATGTTTAATGTCGAATCAAAATAATGTTCGACTCGGATAACCATCATGTCATGCTGATCATTTTAGAAAAAGTCCCATATCAATATCACTTATAGTTTTCAAGAAGTAGTCGCTACTAACTTATTTTTTAAAAATCTATTTTTAACTGTGGCAGCCATCTTGAATTTCTGGCCGATCTGAAATTTTGCTAGGATCAATTAGACATTAAGAGCAACATTCCTGTAAAGTTTCATGAAAATCCGCCAAGTAGTTTCAGAGGAGTAGTCGCTACAAGTTTTTACTATATAACTCTATGTAAACAAAGATGGCCGCTGGCAGCCACGTTTAACGTCGAATCAAAACGATTTTTGATAAGGACCAACATCATGTCATGCTGATCATTTTAGAAAAAGTCCCATATCAATATCACTTATAGTTTTCAAGAAGTAGTCGCTACAAACTTGTTTTTTGAAAATTTATTTTTAGCCGTGGCGGCCATCTTGAATTTCCGGCCGACCTGAAATTTTGCTAGGATCATTTAGACATCAAGAGCAACATTCCTGTGAAGTTTCATGAAAATCCGTCAAGTAGTTTCAGAGGAGTAGTCGCTACAAGTTTTCATTATATAACTCTATGTAAACAAAGATGGCCGCTGGCAGCCATGTTTAACGTCAAATCAAAACGATTTTCGACAAGGATCAACATCATGTCATGCTGATCATTTTAGAAAACGTCCCATATCAATATCACTTATAGTTTTCAAGAAGTAGCCGCTACAAACTTGTATTTTAAAAATCTATTTTTAGCTTTGGCGGCCATCTTGGATTTCGCATCAACATGAATTTTTGCTAGGATCAACTAGACTTCATGGGCAACATTTCTGTAAAGTTTCATGAATATCCATCCAGTAGTTTCAGCGAAGTAGTCGCTACAAATAAAAGTTTACGGACAGACAGACGGACGGCGGACGCCGCACCACGGCATAAGCTCTGCTGATCTCTGATCAGTCGAGCTAAAAATGATACGGACGGACGACGGACGCCGCACCACAGCATAAGCTCTGCTGATCTCTGATGTTTACCCCCTACCAGAATCTGGAGGTCTTTTATTTTATTGATCACTGATTGGTCAAATTATTTTGATGGTGTCATGTGAAAGTTATGAATACACAAAATCAATGCATTTTGCTGTACTGGTTGTGTACCAGTTATCGTCATTATCAATAAAACGCTCAATATTGTGATTATTTTTCGACCCCACTTTTTAAATCACTACACACTATCATCAGACGATTAGAGAGGATAAAATATTTTAGAAATGTTAACATACACTCTCAAACCAACCTGTTTACCTATATAAATACCGTTATAAACAAAACACAATCGGGGGAATCACGCGCTAATGCGCATGCGCAGGAAAATTTCCTTTTAAAACAGCTGACCTTTTATGTCGAACCATTAAATCAATTTGACATGCCCAAAAAAACTAAAAGCATGTGCTAACAATTTTAAGCCAAGGATGACAACTAGTTCACGTCAGTCAATTTAAATTTGCGGGCACAGGGCTCCGGAAATATGGTTGCCCGTCGCCCCGGGCGAGTGGATTTTGGGTGCGGGCAGGTGACCTTCGTAAATCTGGTTGTCCGTCACTTGCCCGATGGACGTTTCATTATTAGATATAAATCAAGGGAAAATTTTCCTGGACTGTGAAGTTTGCCGATAATTGCGTAGTAATTAACCACCCGTTGCTTTCGCCGCGAGCAATTACTGATAAGTATCATAAAACTGACCTGTTAAAACTGACCTGTGTTGTTCGTTATTGTTGAATCCCTCCCACTTGACAGTTTATCAGAATTTGATTGGCCGAGGAACGCTTGGGGTGCCAATCTTCAATTGAAGACGCACGGTCTTTAGAATTCGTATACCGTGTGAACTATAATCCCGTAACGAGCCCCTCTATGCAGGAAATAATTAAGTCACGCGCCAGATTAGTGTGAAATACACATCAGTTTGTAAATCAGTTATTGAGATGGTGTTGTCGTTTTGTATGTCGGTCGGTGTGTCGTAGGTAATATATTCTGTTCAATAATTAAAAATCATGACGCAACACTTGACCTAGTACTGTATCCATATTATCCAATGAAATAACCGATGTATTTTTATCAGCCAATGAAACAACTCCCATTCACTACCATGTGGTAAAGTGAAACAATGGCGATTCAATCAAACCAATTTGTAAACAAGTAGGACAATTAAACGATTATGGCAATTTGACGGCGTTGTTTGATGAGCAAAGAGACTATCGACGCATGTCGTAATGAATAGGTGTGCATCTGTTTCTATTTCAAAATGGCATGTTTGTTTTGAATGAATCCGAGATCAATGATGGAATGGCGTGTTTTTGTTTTGAACTTGTATCCAAGATGTGCTTCGACCTTGGCTTATTTCGATAATTATTCGAAGAAATGCAATTTGGCATCTCAAAAGATATTAACAGAAAAACAACTACAGTACAGTCAAATTTAGGCATAAACCGTGCTAATAATTTCCAACACATAAGATTTATCTACATGAATTATATAACGAAAGTGAAAGTAGGAAAAAAGTTCTGTTTGACCTAATGCATCATTCTTTTCATTCTTTTTATCTGCATGGTGTAGTCTATAACATAAGTAAAAGTAGAAACAAGTTTTGTTCGACCTAATGCATCTTTTTTTTGTTATCTGCCTGCCCTTTTGCACTAGGAGCAAGCATCTTGTACATCTTAAATCCATTAGAGTCTACCAATTTGGTACCAGGTTCATCAGTGATGTTATATCCTCGGGGTATCCTCACTGACACCCCACTCCCCCTCTCCCACCGGTGGAGGAAAACACTGATATGTGCACAATGGTCACAACCTATAGCTCTGATCCTTCATAATTTAAGTCATTCATTTTACAATGAAATTATGTAAAAAAATTATGACAAAAAAAACAGTAAGAGAAAAGGATTTAACTTAGCGTGCGGTCTCGACGTAGCTTTATTTTGGGGCAAGTGACTTTTGAAATTGGGGCAAGTGACATTTTGGGCAGGGCAAGTGGATTTTGAAAATCTGAAAATCCACTTGCCCTGGGCAAGTGGATTTTCAAAATATTTCCAGACCCCTGGGACAGCTTTATCCTTTTAAATTATGAACGTCGAAGTGAAGTAAATTACATCCGATACCTTCAGTTGAAAAGACATTTTAAATTGTAGATATCATTTTTTTCTAGATATTTTTTTTGTGGATTCATATATATGCAATGATATATTTATGTTTCAATTGATAACTATAAACACGTTTTCATCATCCCAAACATGGATTATTCGGTATTACAGAACATGACGATAACTACTACATTCGGCTCAAACGACCGGCCCAATTTAGTCTATATTTAGTAACGGTCACGTGACACTTGTTACTGAGAATAGGAACAATGTAAACACAGAATATTTACGGCAAAGAGGTAAGCTTCTCTACCTGCAATAATATTTATGAGATGACTAGTTTTGATTTAAATATATTAAAGAATCAACATAAAAATGACGATATCTGGTATACAGCCAGTATTGCGAATGCACTTTCATCAATTTAAGTGGCATCGAGTTGATCATCACTGTGTTATAATGTCGTGTTTTCTCGACGGCACAGGAATGGCTTGAGAATACATACGAATACGTAAAAAATAACTGTTTCCAGGAAAACCAAAGTTCCGCCGGCTGTTTTACAAATACGTAAAAAATAACTGTGTTTCCAGGAAAACCAAGTTCCGCCGGCTGTTTTATGAAATACAACACACCGTCATATATAGATCTAGTTCAATATCATGAATATGAAACTGTCACAAACATTTATTTTTTTGAAAACTGGCATAAATAATATAAACACCATTATTATTGCAAATTATTGCACATGGTTGAAATTCGATACTGTACAGCACACACAACCGATAGATATACACTATGCTCACCTTTTGATTATTATCACGTCGCGTTCTCAAATATCTCAAAAGGGTTTTCTCATTTCGCAATTGAACGCACAAACGGGTCTGTTTACTTTCCTGCCAACCACTTGTCTTACCAGGCCAGGTTTTCACATTTGTTTCATTTTCGATTCACCTCGCACTTTTTTCAAGTGAATAAATTGTAAATAGTCTAGGAAGTGTTGATATTCTCTAACATTTAAAATATATGATATGGGAGTAGAAACAAAATATATACGGGTCTGACAAAATGCGAGTGAAGGTCAATTTTTAGCGTTCATTTGAGCATGCTCACTCAAAACTACCCGGATGTCAAGTATCATTTCCGGTTTTTCCAATAACACTGTTCATAATCTACACAGTTAACTAATGATGTATTACGGTGCAATGTGATGTATTACGGTGCAATGCAGGAGGGAGGTCTAAATGTACATGCAACGATTCAAGGGCAAACTAAAAATATTTGCCTTTCGGTTGTAGATAACATAGTAATTTATAACCGATGCAAAAGATGCAAAGGAGAGTAAGTCCAAGTAAATAGCGTCAACCTTCATCTATGGCCTGACCGTAATCAGGGTGTGTGTGTGTGTAGTTCTGAGGTTTATAGTCCCTCCACCAACAAACACGACAAGTTTCCCTGCCGCGACGGGCACAATAGAGTCTGGACTGTTCTAGCTGAATGTGTTGGTTGATCTGGTGCTGCTGTGTAGTGTAGTCGTTTCTCTTGTAGATGTGTAGTGTTGTGTCGCTGCTGCTCTGTGTAGTTGTCGCTGTGGCGGTGAAGTGGTGGTCTGGTGGTCGAGGTGGCCTGCATCCGCTACGGTGGTTGAGCTACATCCGCTAGTGTGGTGTCCTACAGCCGCTAGTGGTAGGGGTCCTTGTGTTTGAGGCCACACCCGTCACAATATGGCCCCTGCGCTGCAAACATCATCTGGATAGCTGTGTTGAGTCTCTACCCCTCTTCAGTTGGTTGACTACGGTCGAATGTAGGCCTCGGCGTCGATCCCTAACTATTACTGACTAGTTACTGCTACGTTGATACTTCTACTCTGTGTTGGTGGATCTCGGCTCCGGCCCGCGGACTTCTGTCTTCCAACTTCCGAGCGGGTTCACTGCTATCTGATCAAATGATGATTGCCTTGACGGGGGCGCAGAGGACATCTTCACTATCAGTCAAGTGACACTCAGGCTCCTGAACCGAGACAAACCAGTTCAGAAGTACCAGTGTGTTGGTCACTATACGCGAATATAGTGCTTCACATGGCGACCCCTATACAAACACCATGAGTGTCACCAGTGCCCTCTCCGCGACGTGCACGCTGTGAAGAGCAGGAGAAGACCGTAATCAGGGACTGTAGATAGTGTAATTTAAACGGGTCTCGCTGTAATATCGTCATATATCTACATACACTGGATTTGACTGGGTACCTGTATATACATGATATCGTCAAGAAATTTCAGAACTCATTTCCCCTTCCATGCTGTAATCATCTGATTAAAGAATACTTAACAAGATGGTTCACAATATACACTCTAGGTCTAATGATAGCTTCGAAAATGAAAATACACACTTGGAAAGTTAAGCTTATAGGCCGGTCTATAGTTGGCAGGGTCAGCCATTTATATCTTCTTACATATTTCTGTTTCTGTTTCTGTGGTATACGGTGAAGGGCCTGTTACGGCTTATAACACAAATATGGGACTGACAATTAGCTATGTATTCATTTAGATACAAACATATACATTATATGTAATTTTAATATTCACTTTGTTAACTACGTGTAGTTCAATACATATTCGGTCTAGTCCAGTTATAATGGTAATATATTATTAATTTGTTGTATAAAACAATGTTACCTAATACCGTCCTACACTCACTGATGTCATGGATATACAGGTGTATGTAGATCTATGCTGATGTGGCTTGGTCGTGATATATGTTGCTCGAATACAAAAACAAATCTGCTGCGGGATGAGTTGATTGTACATTGTTGTAGAGTGATTGCCTCGAAACCTAAAACATGGATATAATAAATCATGCATACATGTCTATGTCTGCATATGCTGCTGCATACATTATGTTTGAATATAGAATAGAATAGAACAGAATAACTTTATTTTCCAATCATGGGCCACACAGGTGGCATTATAATCACAGTAAAATGAACAACATAATGAAACATAACAAAAGCTTAATTCTGATTAACATAATAACAGAAAAATGAAATGAAATGATATTTAAGTTGTATGCATATATTCATAAAACACTCATTAAGCAATATCAATTCAGTCATAATACATTTTATGTTCATGTGTTAATATACACTTAAATATAAATATCAGTACAATATTAACCTATGCAAGACTTGTATTTAAGTATTATTATTATTAGAAATTCTCTATTGTACCAATGTACGAGAAATAACACGGTGCACTATAACCATAAGAATATAATAGATCTAAGTCATCTACTCCAACTGCTTCCTCCATTTGAGTGTGTCGTTTTAACTGGGAGATCTCATGTACTAGAGCCTAACAGGCTATAATCTTAGATGTGGAAGAACCACAGGAATATATTCGATAGTAAAAGTAGGATGATCCCAGGTTTCTTTATTTTTTTATTTCTATATTCACCCACACCCTCGCAAGAATAATTCTGGTTTCTGTGGAGGTTCGCGTTAGTGGAAGCTAATGAGAATGAGACTGAATAACAACTGATAATGCTGTGTTCAAACAGGAGAGAATAATAAAACCTGACCATACTTCTGATGAGATACATCATACTGGTTCAACAGGATCGTGGACAGTTTAGATATAAAGAAAGTAACCGAATGATATTAGCTAGCTGTTTATGTTGTTTATTCTCTCCCTCTCTTTATGAGTGACTCTAAAGGATATAATGTTTTGACTTAGCAGCCGTTTAACAACATTGGTACAAAAATCACTGTAGAGAACAATTTGTTTTACTACGGGTCCGATTGTAAACAGTGGCTATGACTCATAGGCAATCGTTTTCTAGAGCCAGTGAAAGCGCTTTGTATGATTGTGATAAGGGAAACTTGGTTAACATTTATCATGTCTCTAAAACAAGTTATAACATGTTCTCAGTGTGAGAAATTTCATAAATATTGTCGCTGGGAAATAGAACATGTCCGCGTTATAATATCTTCTGTCTTCTCTGGAGATAAGAAGATTAGCTTTGTCTACATCTACATCTATAATATACGTTGATCTGTCAAAATATGACAATCATTCAACGGAAAAACGACTTTGCATTGCGGTTATTTATAATGTGAGCACAAGATAAAATAAGAGTTAAGAGAAGCAAGTACAGGATGAACTAGAATAAATAATAAAGACAATAATAGACGTAAATATTGCTATAAGGTAAATAAATACAAGAATAAATGGGTATAGGTAATAAAGATAGAGGTACAGGTAAGATGCCCAAACCTACATAGAATCATCTGATATGAACCAATTCAGCTTCCGAGGCGGTACCAGGGACAAGTGTGTCCCCGCTGACACAGCTTCACATCATCACTTGACTCATAGTAGGTTTAGTTGAGATTCTGGCTTAGGTCTGAAAGCGGAAAGCTCCCTCTTGAAGTGTACCAACGAGGGGGCCTCAGCTGCAGCAGCTGGGAGTGTGTTCCAGGCAGAGATAGTTCTCGGGAAGAAACTAAACTTGAATGTGTCCTTTTTTGCAGAAAAGTGTTGGAATTTCCTGGAATGTAGTGCTCTTGTACGTGTTATAGACGGAGTGAGGTACTCTGAGCAGCCGATGTCTATTAAGTCATTGACCACTTTGTAGAGGAGTGTTAGTTGGAGCTTGGAACGTCTGTCATCAAGTGTCTGCCACTGCAGGTGATCCAACATGGAAGTTACACTACTGGTATTTCTGTAGCGGTTGGTAACGTACCTCGCCGCTCGTCTTTGTACCATTTCTAGTTTATGGATCTGGTCTGCATACTGTCGCACAATACTCCACATGGGGTCTCACCAGACTGATATATGTGTTTGTCTTGGTGACCTCTTTCGGTGATCTTAGGTTCCTCCTCAGGAACCCTAGCATAGAATTTGCCTTTTTGCTGACTCTGTCGATGTGATTTTTGAAGGAAAGAGTTGATTGGAGGTCTACGCCTAGGTACTTGGTTGTGTAGACGCTAGTAGAGTGTGCCCTTTTAATCTGTAGTTGTGGATTTTAGGGTTCTTGGACCTTGTGGCACGGAGAATACTACATTTCTGTGGGTGGAACGCCATGCCCCATTTTTGTTCCCAATCTGCTAGCGTCAGAAGGTTTTGATGGAGAGCTCGGCAATCATCTTTTTTCCTTATCTGTCTGTATACAATGGCATCATCTGCAAACAGTCTTGTTTTAGAGGTTAACTTGTTTGGGAGGTCATTTATAAATGTCATTTAACCAGTGCAATATAACCATAATAATATAATAGATCTAATACTGACAATGTTTTTGTAAACGGATTTTATAGCACTCATAAAGCTAGACAATACAGTGAATTTCGTCTTCTACCTGATCGGAATTTAGCATGTAGTCATTATTATTATACGTATATTAGCGATGAGACATTCACTTGCCGGAGTAGCGCAGTTGACTAAGGCGTCGTGTCAGTTCCGGGGGAGGGAGGGTTCAAGCCTGCTGAGTCCATTTTTTATTTTTATTTTCATTATTATGGTTTTCATTATTGCTAATGGTATAAAGGTAGCAACAGTTCCTTTACATTTTTTACTTTGATAACGCAATCTTATAATTACACACGGTAACAGTGAACAGTTTATATGTGTTGTAATGCACACTCTAACGCACACGTATCCCTTACAATTGCTGACATTTCTGTGCTGATGTGTACTTTTAGCACGTCGTGTTACAAGGGTGAATTGTAATCAATATGTAAGGCATGTCAAGATATTTTAATATCTGTGAGGTCGCCCACATTGATTCAAAATGCTAGGTAGGAAGGTAAAATGCTTGGTAAAAATCGGGAATAATGTAATAAAAAACGGTCGTGGCGTGTTTATGTCTTCGTGACAACATTTATTGTTTTCAGTATTGTTTTAACACCTGTGACTTGATGTCTATCGGCAGTTATTTTACGCTTGCGTAAAACCTTGCTTGTCATTAGTATTATATGTATATGAAACATTCACAAGCCACTATAGCGTAGTTGACTAAGGCGTCGTGTTAGTGCCCAGGAACGTAGGGCTAAAGCCTCTTTCCCGCACCCCCCCCCCCCCCCCCCCCACACTTTTTTTTTAAAATTTGCTTTGTTATGGTTTTCATTATTGCTAATGGTAAGGTAGCAACAGTTCCTTTACGTTTCTCACTTTGATAACGCAATCTTATAATTACACCTGGTAACAGTGAACAGTTTATATGTGTTGTAATGCACGCACACGTATCCCTTTAACATGTGAACAATTGTATTCCTGTACTTCCAGCACGTCGTGTTACAAGGGTGAATTGTAATCGATATGTAAGGCATGTCAAGGTATTTGAACAGAAAGAAACGAGGTCGCCCACATTGATTTAAAATGCTTGGTAGGAAGAACTGATGGTAAAAATCGGAAAGAATGTAAGAAAAAACGGTCTCGGCGTGTGTATGTCTCCGTGACAACATTTATTTTTTTCAATATTGTTTTAACACATGTGACTTTATATATTATTGTTAACGTCTTGTCTCTCGGCAGCTATTTTACGCTTGCGTAAAACCTTGCTATTTTGTATTTTGACTAGCACCAGGGAGTACGTCATACAATCACTCTTCCAGATCGTTTGACTCTCGAGCAGAGTTTTGATACAAGTGTTCGTAGTATAATTTTGCCCTTATTTGGCGGGTTAGTTTCTTTAATTATATGTACAACTGTTACCAATATAACGCCATTTTAACCTAACATTTATGATTGAGCAACACAAAAAAGCTGATTTCCAGGCCTTTAAAAATGTGTTATAACCTTTCATATCAATCGGAACAGTCTCGTCGGTCCGTCAACCGCTTTCATATGAAACTGAAGATACTATGCAAAATTGGTCATTTTGTGACTTCTGGAGGATATAATACTTGCACGGGTATGGTAAAGATGATCACTTTTATGTATTTTTCGCACACTTTGAGGTGGTTTAAAGAAAATTAAGAGGCAAAATGTAATTTTCACCAATTGGAGGCAAATATACGCTAGGGACAGTAGTATTCACTAATTTGCATGTTTAGTGTAGAATTAATGAATGATGCCCGTCTGTTCGCTATACATAGTTGTATCTTGTATCTTGTAGCATTTCAGCAAATTCACTGGATAGTTGGCTATTACAAATATTAATTCTACTCTCTTGCCATAATATGTTATGGAAAGCGTTTGGCCTACAATGCCATGTATCTTTCTGCGAATGCTTTCCAATAAACAGTTTGCGCTATATCTCATCCAGTACCGTCAATACCATACACCAAATATCGTTTAAACTATGGGTAACACATTAAGAAATTAAGGAATTTCCAAAGACAATGTAGGAGTTACCAAAAGAGATCTTCATCATTTGGCGGATGGACTTTGTCTGTCTGTCTCTGTCTGTCTGTCTGTCTGTTGCTCTCTCTCTCTCTCTCTCTCTCTCTCTCTCTCTCTCTCTCTCTCTCTCCCACATAACTTCTACCACATAACTGGCCACCTTCAACAAGTTGAAGTTATTGCCAGTGGAGGAATTTCTTTACATCGTAAGAAAAAGAAAATAGTTTGAAATAAAAGGTGGAAATATGTACAGTGATAAGTTAAAAAAAAGAATAATGCACTTAAGGAGGTTTAGATAAAGAGTGTGGACAATTGAAAGACTCAAGAGATCCAGCATTCACTAAATTTAGTGTCAGGGAATAGTATGAGGGAAGAAAGACCACTTTCGGTAATCGGAACAAGACGATGGTGGATGCATATTTCTAAAGAATCTATGGGGAGAAATCAGTTTTGTATGCTTGTCAATATGGCTACTAGATCATTTTCGATCTTGCACATCATGGTAAGCTGGTAAGCCTGGCCTCTTTCCTGCGAATCTCAAGACTCTTCCATTCGAGGCCTTTTAGCATTTCCCCGACACTGGAGCGGTTCCTATATCTGTTGGATACAAAGCGAGCAGCCCGCCTTTGTACCACCTCGATCTTGTTAATGTCCGTCTTTTCGTAAGGGTCCCATTTTGAGCTCGCATACTCCAACGTTGGCCTGACTAGGGACTTGTATGCTTGCTCTTTCACTTGGGTGGAGCCAACGTTGACATTTCTTCTGACGAAGCCGAGTGTCCTATTGGTGATGTTGCCTATGTGTTCACCCCAGCCCATGCTTGAGTTAAATGTGCACCCAAGATACTTTACAGAGGGTACTTGCTTCAGGAACTTGTTGTGAAGGACAAAGACATGTTTGATGGGTTGCTTCTTTCTTGTAATGGTGAGTACATTACACTTATCTGGATGAAAATCCATCTTCCACCCTTGCTCCCAGATTGCAAGCTTGTCCTTTTGTAGCGTTTGGCAGTCTTTTTCACAGGAGACGGCTATGTATGCGATAGTATCATCAGCAAACAGTCGAACAGTTGAATCGATTCCTGCCGGGATGTCGTTGATGTAGAAAAGGAAGAGGGTGGGTCCGAGAACTGATCCTTGGGGTACTCCGGACTCCACACTGACTCCACACTGACTCCACACTGCCATGGTCTGATCACTCCCCGTCAAGGACTACTGTCTGTGAGCGGTTGGTGAGGAATGCCTGGGTCCATTTATTGGTCTTTCCACTGACGCCATAGTAGTTTAGCTTATGGATGAGAGTGAGTGACTTGTCGAAAGCCTTTGAAAAATCCATGACTAGCACATCAGTCTGATTTTCCTGTGCCATGTTTTTTGTAATATCATCAACAAATTCCAATACTTGTGTCTCACAGGTTCGTCCTTTCCTGAATCCATGCTGGAGTGGTTACAGTATGTTGTGATTCTCAGCATGCTTCATTATATGGCTTGTGACGATATGTTCCATGATCTTGCAGCAAACACAATTAAGTCAGAGATATCCGTCTGTAATTCGCAGCGACATACTTCTGTCCTGTTTTATAAACAGGTATGACATATCAGTTCTCGGAGGATCTTTGGTTTCATAGAATCTGGGCCTGCAGCTTTGTGGGGGTTTAGTTGCCGGAGAAGTTTTCCTACGCCATTATTGCTGATGTTAATGTCCGGTGCTGTTTGGTAATCCACTTGTCTATTAGGCATGTTGCATTGTGTTTTGAATTCCTCCTTTGTGACGGTTGATTTATCTGTAAAGACAGATTTGAATTGCCTGTTAAGGATGTTGACCTTGTTTACTGTCTGTCTACAGTTTTCCATGTTCTCTTAGTGCTGATATTCCACTATTGTCTGTCTTCCTGTGCTTTATGTATGTCCAAAAGCGTAATCTGGAGCAGGATTGTGTGTTTTCTTCTTGCTTCAGGAAGAGAATGTCATGGGTGTATGTCCAGTAGTCTTGTCGTAGCTTTTTCTGGATGAGATGTTTAATTGCCCTGTACTGGGTGATATGCTTGTGGTCTGCTAACTTTTACTTTTGTTTGTACTTGCGGTCACGTTTTTTCATCAGCTTCCTGATCTCTGTGGTGATCCATGGGAAACCGTCTTTCCGCTTGGCAAGTTTGTGTGGGATGTGGTCAGAGATGCTTTTTTCAATAGTTTGTTGAAATTTATTCCACATGTCGTTCACACCTATTCCATTATGATCCATCTCATCAATCTCGACCTTCAGATTTTTCATCTCTTGTTTCATGCTGTCCCAGCGGGCTTTCTTGTAGAGAGGGATGTTTTGGGGTGTGTGTGTGTTGGGGGGATTTTTCCTGGTATGTTGGTTAGCATCAGGTCCAACGTGTTCCCGTTTCTTGTTGGCTCTTCTACAATCTTCACCAGTCCATTATCATCTAAGCTCTCTGTGAACTTGTGATGTAAACTGGCATGCTGGGTGTTTGGCTTCAGGACTTTTCTTTTCCAATCCCATCCAGGAAGGTTGAATTGAATGGAATTGAATTGGGTTTAAAGGCGCACCAACACATGCAAGGTTGTATGGCGCCTAACAGGCATGAACATGCCAGGCTCATCCTCCATGTACATCGAGATAAAATATGGAAAATGGGCCTAGAACCTTCTCATCCTGAACTGCAGAGTTGCTGCAAATTCTATCGTAGGAACTCCATTTACGCTGGAGCCAAGTTTATTGTTTTTCTGCCACTGCTCTTTTAATATGAGCGAGATGCATCAAAAGTCACCTCCAACCAGAAGAAAGGAGTTATTCGTGCTACTGACCCTGTTTATTGACTCCTCAAACTGGGATAGACTTCTCTCATCTGAGATTTTCGGGTTGTAGTAAGAAGACGCAAGAAGATCTTTCTGTCCTATCAGCTTGATCCATGTCCAGATTATCTCGCAGTCTGTCTGAAATTCTTGGACTTCGTCGTTGAGATAATCATCTTTTACAGCTATGAGGAATCCACCCCAGTTGCCAGAATTTCGATACCTCCTCCAGATAGTATATCCGTTCGGGAAAAATGCATTGTTTTTTACGGTAGGGTCGAGCCATGTTTCAGTAGCTATTACAATATCTGGTTTGGTGCTTTCCAAGATGTTTTCTATTCTGCATTGCTTCTTTTTGATTGACTGACAGTTGATGTTGAGGACTCTTAGAGGTTTGTCATTTCGGCTACCTCGGTTTTTATTGCGGTCAGGAGTGGAGGTGTGCACAGGCTTTAGTCTGGACTGTTGAATGAGGTATCAGAAAGTACGCTGAAGTGGTTGGCGGTTTCAAAGCTCAGTAGGTTGAAGCAGATGTTGCTGTAGTTTGGATTGTTACATATGATGCAGTCCCATCTGATAGCGCTTTCATCAGTTAGGTTCTGGTAAGTGCCGTTGTGTATATCCTGGCAGTCAAGATGATACCATTGACCGCATGTGTCGCATTCTACGGCTCTATGGTCCCAGGTCACTTGTTTGTCACATGTCCGCATATATAGACAATGCTTCCGTTAATACAGGGTCCTGGATTTGTCTGAACATCTCTCTCTCTCTCTCTCCACGATATCTCAACAATAGATATATTCACAGACCTAATAACAAATATGTCTGTGATATATTATATATATAAGAATTGTGTAAAAATGCTATTTTAACCAATCGATTAAGTTCAGCACAAGCACAGGAACCTTTTTGTTATAAACTAATTGAGTAAGTGTACTTTCGTTTTAACGTTGCATTTTACATGTATTTACCCAATAACGTTTTTTTATTAAATAATATAGATTTATATGGGGTTCAGTGTAAAAGTTGACATTTTCTAAGAATATTTTAAGACAGTTTCCTTTATTTTGGTGTAAGAATACATGCTAAACGTTGCACATATTAAAATGTAAAATCATCAATACATTCGGATATACACATTTTCGGATGGTACTGATTGGGTCTTTTTTATTACGTCTTTGTTAAATATTAGCGGTCGTTGAAGTTTCGATGACTAAGACAACCATCTCATAGCTCAGTGGTCAACATATTTGCCTGTAATATTAGGGATCAAAGGTCATTATTCAGGTAAAACTGATGGTTGTTTTATTAAGCATATTTTGCTATTTAGTTAAAGCAGCAACATTGAATTCATAATTTTGGCATCATCAATAAAACTGACCAATCAGTGGCCAGAAATAAGACCTACCTAATTCATTCTGGTAGGTGATAAACTCGGTCTTTATCCTTGATGTTCAACAAGCTTACTGTTACAATTAAGGTATCTACAATGTGGTTCTTTTAAAACCCTGCATATTTCATGCACATTCATGCAAACTGATTCAACATACATATCTTTCAAAATCAAAATCTTGAAAATTATCATCTTTTTACTTGGTCAAATTTTTTTTATTTTACTATAGAACCTAAGGATAAAAACTGAGTAACACAAATTTTATCACCTGCTGAAAATAGGATAAAATCTCAACGTCTCTGCAATGAAAAATTATGAATACATAATATAATAATACTACATAATATCCAAGCTTCTCGGACTTATTCAAAGCCTTTTTAATATTTAAAAGATTAATGTTTCTTAACATCCTATGTAGGAATAGTTTATCAAGTCATTTAATAATGATTTATGGTGACCAAATCAATACTTCAGTCCAAAAAACATCTAAGGCCGTAAGGGTAAGACGTGTCTGTATACATCTTGACGTTTCAGTGTGAATCTGACAGCATTGCGCTGTAGACTCAGTGTAGTAGTTTACGAATCTACTGAACTAGCTGTACCCATTTCAACTAATACATTGTATATTATAAAAATGCTATTTTATGTTATATTTTAGTTGGATGTCTTCATGACTACCAGTAACACAAGATTCGTGAGTGGTCAGCACCATTAACCCACATTACCTGAACTTTCCTGCAATCTGTGCCGTGACTGGTCAGTAGATCCAGGCATGACTGGTCAGTAGATCCAGTATGTCAAGATCGTTATGAGGAGTGCTGTCAGAAAAAGAATGTATGAGCAAAATGTGGCCAAACCCTAGAAAGCTCATCTACATTTACCTCACAGGAACTGTGCTTGCCTTTGTATGGATTTTTGTAAATTTTGGTAAGATAAGTATTTCATTTTTAGCCTTAAAACAAAAAGCAAAGTATATTTGCTTTAAAAAGGGAAATTTTATTCTTTTTAACTAACGAAAAGCATTATATGAAAGTTTAAAGTTACATATAACCAGGCCTGCCAAAACTTTTTAACACAAAGTCCTGAGATTTTTAAAACATGCGAAGAACATTTTTAAAAGAAAATTTGGAGCTTGCGACTTGATATCTACACTAATTGTTTAAAGCGCAAATTTAATAAATTATTTTTGCAATTAATAGAAGTTGATGCATTGTTTGACAGTTATAGAAAATAATAAATTAGCACTGTTATTCGATTAGAAAGACGTAGTTTAATTTCTACCACAACTGTTTTTTTTTATGAAAGTGCGCTTACTTTTCTACACAAATGAGTGCTAAATGCAAATACAAAGTCAACTCTACAAATTATAATCATTGTACACAGTGGCAGCTGTTATAGGAGGGTCCCAAAGGGGTTTTGCGTGAAAACGTGATCGGGGTGTTTTTAAAAACGTGACACGTGAAACAAACAATATTTTTGCGTGATTGCGTGAAAATTATATCAGCGTGATCCGTGATTTTGGTCTTGGTAAAACGTGATCGCGTGATTGCGTGACGTGAAACGTGAATTTTTAGTCCTTTTTAGTGTCCCTCCTCCTACAAGGTATGTGAAAATGCTGTTGTCAATTTGAAAGCCTCAGAATACATCTGACGGCTCAAGTTTGTGTGTTTGTTGTTGTTGTTGCAACCGACATATTGTACTAGAGAAGCTCGAGCCTATAGCGCTTCACGTCTGCTCATCCACATTTAACGTGAAATGTGAAAGTTCTGCTATTTTTACGTGAAGACGTGATCCTTGTTTTTATTTTACGTGATCACGTGAACACACCCCCCTTTGGGACCCCCTTATAGTGGTACCACACATAAGGCATTGCTATTCAATTTGTGTAATTTAATATGTTCTTGGATGATACACTTGTTCATCCATCCTGTCCATCTGTACGAAAGAAGTTTTACATTTGTTATGTCAATTATTCAGACACCTGAAGCCTTAAGCGATTTCAAACCTCACACCTATTTACATCTACAGGACAGCTGTATGTTCCTAACAAATATAGGTCAATATGTAAGACCTTCAACTACCTTTCATGATTCATTAATTTACATTTAAAGGGGTTGATGCACTTTTTTCGTACACAGTTTATTTTAAAGGGTTCTGAAAAACTTGAAAAAAGGTGAAAGAAGTATCAAAATGCCATGAAAAATAAAGGAGATATGACCTTTTGAATATTTGCAAAGAAACATAAATGGAGGCCACCATCTTTGAACGATTATTTCATTGTGTCTTTTTGCTATATATGGCATATTTACAAAATGTCTTTTAAAGCAAAGAAAATCACTGCAAATGAAAAATAAGCATACAATTGATACATTTTACATCTGTATATTTTATTTTTAATCAATTTGCAGTGATTTTCTTTGCTTTAAAATATATTTTGTCATATATTTTGTCCATATGCCATATATGGTAAAAGGGCACGATGATGTCATCGTTCCAAGATGGCCGCCTTTGCAGTATGTTCCTACCAAAAGTTGGTTAGTATGACTGACCTTGACCTACTTTAAGCACTTTCTTAATTCACATTAAAGTAACATTACATCTATAGATGCTAATTTGGTTGCTTTCTCAAGAAATAGATGAGCCGTTAAACAACATTCAATTCAATTCATTCAAGAAATGGTGTAATGGTTAGCTCCTCGTTTAGTAATCCAACAATCATGCATTCTATCCCAGCCAGGATTTGGATTAATTCTGGCAAAAGAAATTTCACACCTGATCAGTCCTTTGGATGAGACCTATTTGTTTGCTGTTTCCCGACCAAGGATTTTATAAGTGGGTAGGTAGGTAGGTGATTTTTTGTGTGTGCCAAAGACAGTAAAATCCCTTAGAAATGAAAGGGAAATATACTAAAGATAATAATAATAAAACTTTATGTTAAAGAATTGCTAAAAAAGTTTCGGATTGGGCCCTTTTTCAGTGGTAGGTAGAGAAACCGCAAACCAACAATTTTTATGATTGGCCTGAGACTGAAAACCGAGGGCTGCTTGCTGAAATGCCCAGTGCAATACAGCGAGGATAAATAAAGGCTTACTAGTATATGCACGCATGTTGCTTTCCCACACAATAACAGCCATATAGCTTTCAAACTTCATACACACTAACATTTACATGACTGCAACATTTTCCTACTGAAAGAATGTCAGTGAGGATGACCTTGACATACATACACTATTGATTTTATTTTGTAACTGAGATGTATTTTTGGAGAATTGTGTGAAGAAATATGATGAAATAAAACAAGCAGGGCATCCATTTCACATGGACAAAGGCCAGTAGAGCTTATGCCATGGTCTGTTGTCTGTCATCTGTCCATCATGCCATGGTCTGTTGTTCGTCATCCGTCATGACTGTTGTCAACACCCTAGCATTTATTTCTCATTTCAGCCACCTGGTGTGACAATGACGATGTTCTTTTGCTGGAAAGAAAGAAGTTGCAGATTATTGAACAAAAGTTTAATACTGAGAAAAAACAAATTGATATACTTAAACGTCATATTGATGAGCTAAAAATAGAACTGAGTAAGGCACAGACATTTATCGCTAATCAGCAGCCACAAAACGCACACAAAAATATACCATTAATCTACATAGTCACTCCCACTTATGCACGACCTGAACAGAAGGCAGAGTTAACCCGCCTCTCTTATACATTAAGACACGCCCCAAATATTCATTGGATAATCGTGGAGGATGCCAAAGAGAGGAGTGGTCTTGTGACAAGATTTTTAGCCAGTTCTAAACTGCCTTACACCCATTTATATGCAGCCACACCTGAGGATTTTAAATTGAAGAATACAGATCCTAATTGGTTGAAGCCAAGGGGCGTGCTACAAAGAAACGCTGCTCTTGATTGGATAAGGAAACAGCCAACCAAATCTGGTGTCTTATATTTTGCTGATGATGACAATACTTATGATCTACAGATATTTGAGGAGGTAATTCCATGTTTTTATACATCATTTAGACACCGTCGGGATATGACTAAAATATTGTAAAAGTGACACTGAACCCCTAACATACATTTTATATCAATAATATCTACCCTAAATTTTCGACAATGATATCAAACCGGTAAAATACCGGTAGTGAATTATAATTTATGAGCGAAAGAAAACTTAATAATTTCATTGTATATATTTTCAATGCAATGAAAAAATAGAACAATGAAAACAAAGTTGCGATAAAAGAAGATTTAATCTTATTCATTTTGAACCCTTTTCTGTTCTCATCTCAGGTCTATAAACAGTTTGTTAACTTCTAAATTATTTTTTATATTTTACTGCATCCATTTTTCCCTAGATGCGAAACACGAAAAAGGTGTCCGTATGGCCTGTGGGACTGGTGGGTTACTTGATCTACGAGTCACCAGTTGTTGAAAATGGAAAGGTGAGCTTTAGTTTTTTCATTAATTTCTCTAAAAATGTTGGTCTTTCTGAATAATGTTTTGCTGCTTAAAGGTACATTTTCCGTAAGTAAGCAGATATTGAGCATAACCAAATAACTCTGATTTTTATTCAGTGAAATGTATTGATCTACATAAAAACATGAGCATAGACCCAAATAAGTCTGTAGTAATACATTCGGGATTTTGAAAAGAAAGGTTTTATTTATTTTTGTAAACAATGCAGGACCGCAATATTTACATTTTCTGCTGATCACGTGAAATCAATTGGCGCATTAGGTTAAATAGTATGTCTTGCTCTATATATCTGGTCTGTTTAGCTCAGGAGCGCGCGACTAGTATTACCCGCAAGTGTAATTTTAGTTCTATCCCACAAAGAGGTACTTCATTTTTTTGTACTGCTGGGCACATAGATTTGCACTTGTCCGTACGGACGTCCGTTCGTACGTACGTCCCAGAAACTTGTGTCGCGTGATCCTCCATATGCACCTGGGTTTTCATTTTTATTTTGGACAAAGAACCACAGAGTTATGGCCCTTGACTTAGTCAAAATAGGAGCTGAAAAACTTGTGTCGCGTCCTCCTCCATTACTATTTAACCCACAGTCGCCAAACTTTACAGGAATGTTGATCAGCAAGTGAAGATGTGCACCTGGGTTTTTGTTTTTATTTTGGACCAAGAACCACAGAGTTATGGCCCTTGACTTAGTCAAAATAGGGGCTGAAAATCTTGTGTTGCGCTCTCCTCCATTACTGTTTAATCCAGGGTTGTCAAACTTTACAGGAAGGTTAATGGTTAACAAGTGAAGATGCGCACCTGGGTTTTCATTTTTATTTTGAACCAAGAACCACAGAATTATGGCCCTTGACTTAGTCAAAATAGGTGTCCTGTGATAAACTTGTGTCGTGTGATCCTCCATAACTATTTAACCCGGTCACCAAACTTTACAAGAACGTTGACCAGCAAGTGAAAATACGCACCTGAGTTGAACGTGTTTATCAGTGTTTATGTTCCTTACCAAAATGCTATGGCATAGTGACCCAAGTGGGGGCATCCGTGTCCTATTGACACATTTTTAGTTATTTAGTAAATATTCAATAATGGTTGGTGTGTAATCTTTGTCAGTGTAATTTTTTTTTTTTTTGTAAGCTAGAAGTTACCAACATTGTCCCTTTAAGTTTAAATAAAGACTTTTGAACGTGTTTATATATTTAGTTACAGTTTGATTGTATGATTACAGGATCCACTCACTGTCCCGGTCAAACACTTCAGTAACAGCATTCATCCAGCAAGCTCACATTGAATTGTTTCATTTTACAAACTGTGTAAGTTAGGTACTACTAACAACACAATTGGTCTTAATTGAATTGAATTGGGGTTTTAAGGCGCATCAACACATGAAAGGTTATATGGCGCCTAACAGGAATGAACATGCCAGGCTCTACCTCCATGTACATCGAGATAAAATATGGAGAACGGGCCTAGAACCACTCACCCTGAACTACAGAGTTGCTGCAAATTCTACTGTAGACACTCCGTTTACGCTGGAGCCACGTTATAGTTTTTTTGCCACTGCTCTAGTGATGTGAGCGAGATGGCACCTGAAACAATGCAGGGTTCATGATGAAGACCTTTAATGAGTATGAGCAAAAAATTATAAAATGAACATGAATTTGGGGGGATTCTACCCCTCTGCCTTCCCCTCCAACGGGATCTGCAGTGACCCTATTCTTTGCCCTGTAACCGAACAGGGGCCCCCCGGAACCACACGGGGCTCAATTGGTCTTAAATGTTTGACATGATCAGTACTGTTTGTCATTAATATAAACTTATATTCCTTGCCTGCCAATTACAATGTTCTCATCTCTTCAGGTGGTAGGCTGGTATACATACTGGAAGCCGGAGCGTCAGTTTGCGATGGACATGGCAGGGTTTGCTATCAATGTCCGTCTGCTTCATGATCATCCTCAGGCAGTGTTCCGGATGAGTGCTGGGAGAGGAAACCAGGAATCAGACTTACTGACACAGCTAGGCATCACCAAAGACGACTTGGAACCAAGGGCAGATAACTGTACTAAGGTCAGTTTCCTCAGTGGGAAGGAGTTGCTGCTTTCATTAAAATGTCTCATATACTTTTTTCATTAAAATGTCTCATTGAAATAGGTATGCTTGTTTACCCATCATCTGTGTTGAGGGTTAAAATAAACCTTATCTGCCTTTAAGGGTAAGTCTCAGTTTTAAGTAGCACTTCCGTGGCCAGCATAGTAAAGACGCTGCGTCTAAAATTTTCTGGCCTCCCACCACTGCGGGTTCGAATTCGACTGGGAGATCGATGTGCCAAGTGAGAATATAAGAATCCATCATGAGTATCTATGTGAGATGGAGAAATCTCACCCGAGGGGTTAGAATTGCAACCAGGCACTCGGCAGAGCCTCATCCTTGGTTGCAATTCTGATCCCGAGGGTGAGATTTCCCTATCTCACATGGATCACTCATGATGGATTATTTTCTCCCATTATTACCGGCATAAAATCAATGACTTTGCTGATTTAACGCCAGAATAAGGCGACGTCGACGTAACGTCATGACGTCGTAAGTCACATGACATGTAAGATAGAGTTATCTCACATGAGGAAAATGCCTATCTCACATGAGCAGAAATGGGAGAAAGTGTTGATTCTTATGAATGGGGGGAGGTATACAGTACTGGTTCTACCCAGAAAAAATGGGTCGGTCTGCCTCTACCACAAAAATAATCGACCATCGTATATGGCCTTATATGTGCTTAGAAATGACGAGAGTCCTACTCCTGTAATATAAGGCAGGGGAGCTGACATTGGGGAATTAATTACAAGTACATGTACTCTGCTTGTTTTAACAGGTGCTAGTTTGGCATACACGGACAGAGAAATCATCACTGAAGAATGAGGAAAAGATGCTGAAAAAGTATGGACACAACTCTAATAAAAACATCGAAGTGTAGTGCATATAAGGAAAATATACTGAAACAGTATGGAAAAACTCTAATAAAAGCATTGAAGTGTAGTGCATATAATGAAAAGATACTGAAACAGTATGGGAGAACTAAATCATTTTGAAGTGTAGTGCATGAATGGAAAATATTTTGAAAACAGTATGGACACAACCTAAATTAATTGAAGTGGATTGAAGTATAGTACATGAAGGAGAATTAAATTAAGTTGGATTTTTTATAGTTGCAGCTACAGCTCAGGTCATATGGCGACTTTTCCAGCTTCCATTGGTGGAGGAAGACCACAGGTGCCCCTCCGGGCAATTTTCGTGCACGGGCAGCACCTGGGTAGAACCACCGACATTCTGCAAGTCAGCTGGATAGCTTCCTCATGTAAAGATTCCTAGGCCCATGAAGGATCGAACCCACAGTGGTGAGAGAGTGTTCAAGAGACTAATAACTCGGCCATGGACGCCCCACATTAATGGAAAAGATGCTAAAACAGTATGGGAAAATGTTGAAACATGGAAGTGCACATCAGAAAAGCACGCCAAAGCAATAGGAAAAACTCTAAATCATCGAAGTGTTGTGAAGTATAGTATGCTGGGGAAAGGATTCAGAAACTGTATGGATAAACTTTTAAACAAATCGAAAAATATAGTGTGTATAAGGAAAGTATACTGAAAAAGTATGGAAACAACTCTCCTAAAATAATTACCCCCGTAAATTTAACGTTGATATGAATTAAGTCTCATTCCAGAAACAGTACTTCACAAAACAGCCAGATATTTCGAGGGATAGAGAACCTAGAGTAGGTTTTAAAGGGGTTGCATAAAAAACAAGCATAAAACCCCAACCTGACAAATATGTTGAATTGTTTCAATAATAGGACTTGACTGTTTATTTCTTATTTAGTATAATTATATTTATGATCATATAATGAGAAAATTCTTTATAGGGAATATTTGAAGATTGTTAAAGACTGTAAATAATTGTGTTACCTGTAAGCAAGCATGCAGTCAATCTAAAATACTCAGGTGATATGTCTTTTACATTTAATATTATTACGAGAAAGCAAGAAGGAGTAGAAGAACAAACGACCAAAGTCAAGTGCGTTTTTACTGTTTTTATTGGGACCAACGTTTCGGTCATACAATGACCTTCATAAGGGTTAAAAATATGAAATATTTGCTTACTGAAGAACCGAAAATTCCGGAGAAAATAGCCATGTGACTTGTTCTAAAAATAAAACGGAAACAGTTTCTACAGTAGGGAATAGGTCATAATCGTTATGGCGTTAAGTATTTAAATTGTCTTATTTATTAAAAATTCCATGGATGCAATATATGAATAAAGTTCTTTTTTGTAAAAATATTTGTCTGGTTCTTCTAAACCTATTGTGCTGTTGCTGTTATTATTATTATCAAGTGATAATGTGATAATACTCGTTAGTATAACATCTTCAGTAGTTAAGCTGGTATCAGGGAGTAAGTATACAGGGAGGAGAAACGGGTTCATAAACGCTCTAGTTTATCGATTTATGTTGTCGTGCTAGAATGCCGCCATTTACTATTTTATCGATACAGGTGAGTCGATGTAAGCGCCTTACATTTGAAAAGTTAAAATTTCAGCCAACATCTCAAATTAGGCAGTTTGTACAGCCCCTTTTTTACGACTTTCTGTTATAATCAACATCAAGAAATTACCTTCTTGACAAAGATAAATATGTCTACTATTCACTTTTTGTTATTATTAATGCCTAATTTAACCCATACTTCGTGTCTCGTTTAGAATAGTTCACACCATTTTTAAATTTGAAAAATTAAAAATTTAGCGGATATCTCAAAAGGCACATTTTCATCACCTCTTTTTAGGCTTTGTCTTATAATCACCACCATGAAATTACCTTTTTGACAAAGATAAATATGTCTACTATTCACTTTTTGTTATTATTAATGCCTAAATAACCTGTAGTCTCGTATCTCGTTTGCAATAGCTATACACTGTCACCATTTTTTATTAGGGCGCAGAGTGGCGCCATCTTTGTTACACGGAACCGTCTGGTAAAATGTGCTTTTAAACATGCAAACAAATACACGCTCTGTATCAGAGGACACAATGTGAATAAATAATACTTATGTTTACATTTCGCACCTTTATTGAGTTTGTAAGTGTAATAATTTATAAGAATTTGCTGTTTTTAACATGCGCGAAACAACCGGAAGTGGTCATTTTCACGCAGTAGTGAAACACGCGTGACTACATAAAATGGCAAAAAGATCCGTTTCTCCTCCCTGTATACTTACTCCCTGCTGGTATAAACAAATTGGTATCCAATGGCAGGTGATATCAAACATACTGAGCAAAGTAAAATGCATGTCATTTCAATAGACGGGATACAAAGCTGTGTATTCTCGGAGTTAATGCTACAAAGTCATTTGTAATCTAAGTTGGTGATAAAAAGTAAAGCAGATATGATGGGAACATACATTTATAGGTTATCGAAAATCTTTCTCATTTCAATGAAAAGGGAGGTAATTTTAAAATTACGAAATCTGGAATCTTTTTGTTTGAGAATAACTGTTCGTGAACACATTACAGCGTTTTTTAAACAATGATAGAATGGGCAAGTCTTGCCAATGCCAAACATTAAATTTGTTCAAAGCGATACGTTTGTATAATGAAATAAGTTGTTTTTAATATATGGGAGGTAATTCTGATACTTCGCTTAGAAAATAATAAAATAGCATACATTTTTGAAACACATCCATATCAGTGTTCAATGTTAAATCTATGTCCCTAAAAAGTTGGCTGAACTTTTTTGTTCAGTGTAGTTATTACTGAATTAACTTTTAATATAACTTATACTTAATGTTCTCCGGCCATGTTTTGTTTCACGAACATGTTTATGTGGATTTAAATCGAAATTAATACGCAACAATAGCTATTTACAATTCACACATTGCAATATCTGTGAAAAGCGAGAATAAGATTTTATTTGATGACGTAGAAAACTTTGAACAGGTAAATTAATCCACAGGTAAATGTATTTACCAATTATTTGGCAATAGTTGTACAGCTTTACAATTCAGATTTATCTCATTTCTAAATGCAGTGGTAAAAGTAGTATCTACGTCATGCAAATAATACTTATTTTTACATACAGCTTAGTAGCGGTTTTAAATATATGTTTCTCTCCGGGACTATCAAGAAATGTTCATATGATGTTTGAGAGTTAAATTTGTTAATTGATAATACTACAAAAAGGGTGGCCATTCATCTTTAATATCAGCTGTCAAAAATTGATGATCCAGGACATGAAAATTCCAGTAGAAATTCAGATAATTCTTGAACAATTTATCAATTTGACCATTCAGATATTACATAGGATGAGCAACTTAGAAACAAATTTTCCTGCCCTGGGATCTGTACAGTTTGAAAGGCCATTGATAATGAAGTTGACTCAATGATTAGAGAATAGTAACAGATTTATGAGGTAAAAACTGATAGAGATGGATGGACCACTAGTTAGCCATGATAATTGTATCATTACAGATATATATATATATATGACAAAGCAGCATTGTGCAGATTATGTTAATCCGAGCCTTCTCTGACCTTACCAGCCCTTTTTACAATTTTTGATATCGCGGGAGAGGAGCTACTTCGCAGGAGAGAAGCAACTCTCTTGGTTTTAGGTCAATATATCTAAGAAAGTATGCACTGAATTAACATTTCAAGCATCTAAAGTGATTATCAATATATTTATTTATCTATCTGAGTGCAGAGTTAGAAGGTTCTAGGCCCATTTTCCATATTTTGTCTCGATGTACATGGAAGATGAGCCTGGCATGTTCATGCCTGTTAGGCGCCATATAACCTTTTCATGTGTTGGTGCGCCTTAAAACCCCAATTCAATTCAATTATCTATCTGAAACGAAATATTTGTTGTATAAATCTTTTTAAAGTTGTAAAGGTCCTTTTTCAGACGAAGTTAAAAAATATTAAATTTCCTACATTTGTTATTATTCAGGTCAAGACAGGAATTTAATTAATTAAAGTATTTATTCAAAACATAAATGTTTTATTGCGTCATTTTAATCGATAAAGGTGTAGTTTTTTTCCATTGCAACTTGGTATAATAAACATTAATTGATCGATTTGTTATGCTAAATTATCGTGAAAAATCGACCCGATGCCGCAAACATCGTTGAGAGTGCATGACTGTATGTTTTCAGTAATCCCCCCGTTTTCACTATAGGAGTTTCTCTGACCCTAAAAAGTCACACACACACACAAAAATGGCTTTTAGGGTCAGAGAAGGCTCGGATTAAGATTATGGACTATACAGTTTTGAAAGTTTCACGAATAAGCTAGTGAAGTAACTATCCCATCATCGCATGCGGTTAACACAATCATCGCATGCGGTTAGCACAATCATCGCGTGAGGTTAAAACAATCATTGCATGAGGTTGAAACAATATTGCGTGCTGTTAAAACAATCGTCGCGCGAGGTTAAAACAATAATCGCATGAGGTTAAAACAATCATCGCATAAGGTTAAAACGATCATCACATAAGGTTAAAACAATCATCGCATAAGGTTAAAACGATCATCACATGAGGTTAAAACGATCATCACATGAGGTTAAAACGATCATCACATGAGGTTAAAACAATCATCGCATAAGGTTAAAACGATCATCACATTAGGTTAAAACGATCATCACATGAGGTTAAAACGATCATCACATGAGGTTAAAACGATCATTGCATGAGGTTAAAACAAACAACAAATGGTACAAATCATCCGGAAGCTTACACATGTATAAGCAAACAAAACTTACAGACTGAGAAGTTGTGAGTAAAATAAAATGCCCTTTAACTGAGTTATTGTTTCAACACATTTGACACTTAAGAGCCATAACTCTGTAACATGTGTCGGTTATTCACATTGCCGCTCATCAACTATTCTCTAGGCTGTTTGGGTCATATTAGCTAGTTACAGCTTTTTCCTACATGGCATAGCGAAATACTTACCAAGATCCAAGTGTTACCAAAGCTTGTTTAATTTATTCCATACAGTTTCAAAGAAATGGAGCTATGTATCTGCAAAAGCTTTATTTGAATTTTAAAAAGTTCAATGTAGGTAAAGATTATAATGAGCTAACAGCTACATTGCAATGAGACCCTAAACGCAAATGTGAGCCAAATTTGATTGTGTTATTCCATGCACGTGTTATTCCATGCACATTTCAGAAACAACTAAATACAGCAAGAGCTGTCGGAATAGAGCGTGCTCACCTGCCAAAGCCTTGTTGATTTTTTGGGAAACTAAGTTAAAATACTCCGCTTAACTGCATAAATAAATAATTATGGATTTTGTCTCTATGAGCTCTTTTTATGACAGTGATTACATTTGTGCAGTTTCATTGAATTGTTTTATTCTGAGATATAATGTAATATTTAAATTTAAAGAGAGTTAAAAAGGGGCATAACTCTACTAAATTGCATAACAATATTAGCACTTGTCTCTATGAGCTACTTTTATGTCCGTTAAATAAATGTGTAAAGTTTTGTTGAATTCCTTCAATGGTATCCTGAGATTTGGAGAGAAATTGAACATTTTAAAAACTATATAAGTAAAAAAAATGGAACTGTGAATACACATGTGAAGTTCATTGCATCCCTTTAAACGGTTTTAAAGATGTGAGCTTACTATAAAATGTTAACCGACACCCGAGATACTGATGTCGGTGTGAGTAGAACAGCTAGCTTTTTATTTGAAAATTCTAGCTAAAATGTACTATGAAATTCATAAATTCATTTTCCGGTAAAATAATGTTTGGTTATTTATCATGGTAACCACACTAAGCTCTTGCCCCCAGCATAGCAGGATAACTACATAGCTCTTGCCTCGCTCATAGCAGGTTAACCACATATAGCTCTGCTCACAGCAGGATAACCGCATATAGCTTTTGCCTTGCTCATAGCAGGATAACCACATAGCTCTTGCCTCGCTCATAGCAGGATAAGTTATAGATATATCATTGATATTCTCAAGTTTTTATGTGTAGCGTAAATTATACCATAGTTGGTGACCTTTCCCTTTGCATTAACCGCAGGAGTAGTAGTCGAGTGTGGTTAACCACATATAGCTCTGCTCACAGCAGGATAACCACATATAGCTATTGCCTTGCTCATAGCAGGATAACCACATATAGCTCTTGCCTTGCTTATAGCAGGATAACCACATAGCTCTTTTATCTTGCTCATAGCAGGATAACCACATATAGCTCTGCTCATAGCAGGGTAACCACATAGCTCTTATCTTGCTCATAGCACGATAACCACATATAGCTATGCTCATAGCAGGGTAACCACATAGCTCTTGCCTCACTCATAGCAGGATGACCGCATATAGCTTTTACCTTACTCACAGCAGGATAACCACATAGCTCTTGCCTCACTCGTAGCAGGATAACCATATATAGCTTTGCTCACAGCAGGATAACCACATAGCTCTTGCCTCACTCATAGCAAGATAGCCACATAGCTATTGCCTCACCCATAGCAGGATAACCCCATGTAGCTCTGCTCAAAGCAGGACAACCACATTAGCTATTGCCTTGCTTAAAGCAGGATAACCAAATATAGCTCTGCTCATAGCAGGATAACATCATAACTCTTGCCTAGTAAAAGAGCAGTATAACCACAGCCCTTGCCTCGCTCATAGCAGGATAACCACAAAGCTCTTGTCTAGTCCTTAGCAGGATAACCACATATAGCTCTTGCCTCGCTCATAGCAGCATAACCACAGAGCTCTTGTCTCGCTCACAGCAGGATAACCTCATATAGCTCTTCCCTCGTTTTTAGCAGGATAACTGCATATAGCTCTTGCCACACTCTTAGCAGGATAAAAACATATAGCTCTTGCCTTGCTCATAGCAGGATAACCATATTATAGCTCTTGCCTCGCTCATAGCAGGATAACCACATATAGCTATTGCCTTGCTCATAGCAGAATAACCATATATAGTGCTTGCCTCGCTCATAGCAGGATAACCACATATAGCTCTTGCCTTGCTCATAGCAGAATAACCACATATAGCTCTTGCATTGCTCATAGCAGAATAACCATATATAGCTCTTGCCTCAATCATAGCATGGTAACCACATATAGCTCTTGCCCCCATCACAGCGGGATAACCACATATAGCTCTTGCCTCGCTCATAACAGGATACACACATAATAGGTTAACTGCACATAACTATTGCCCCCACCATAGCATTATAACCACACATAACTCTTGCCCCCACCATAGCAGGATAGATAACCACACATAACTATTGCTCTCACCATAGCAGGATAACCATACATAACTATTGCCCCCACCATAGCGTGATAACCACACATAACTATTGCCACCACCATAGCAGGATAACCACACATAACTATTGCTCTTACCATAGCATGATAACCACACACAACTATTGCCATAGCATGATAACCATACATAGCTTTTGCCCTCACCAAAGCATGATAACCACACATAACTATTGCCCCCACCATAGCATGATAATCACACATAACTATTGCCCCACCATAGCATGATAACCACATAACTATTGCCTCCACCTTATGATGATAACCATACATAACTATTGCCTCCACCTTATGATGATAACCATACATAACTATTTCCCCCACCATAGCATGATAACCACACATAACTATTGCCCCACCGTAGCATGATAACCACATAACTACTGCCTCCACCTTATCATGATAACCATACATAACTATTTCCCCCACCATAGCATGATATCCACACATAACTCTTGCCCCCCCACCATAGCATGATGACCACACATAACTACTGCCCCCACCATAGCATGATAACCACACAAAACTATTGCATGATAACCACGCATAACTACTGCCGCCACCATAGCATGATAACCACACAAAACTATTGCCCCCACCATAGCATGCTAACCACACATAACTATTGCCCCCATCATAGCATAATAACCACACATAACCATTGCCCCCACCATAGCTTGATAACCACACATAACTATTGCCCCCACCATAGCATGATAACCACACATATATATATTGCCCCCACCATAGCATGGTAACCACACATAACTATTGCCCCCACCATAGCATGATAACCACACATAACTATTGCCCCCACCATAGCAGGATAATCATACGTAACTATTGCCCCCACCATAGCAGGATAATCATACGTAACTATTTCCCCCACCATAACAGGATAACCACACATAACTATTGCCCCCACCATAGCAGGATAACCACACATAACTATTTCCCCCACCATAACAGGATAACCACACATAACTATTGCCCCCACCATAACATGATAACCACATGTAACTATTGCCCCACCATAGCATGATAACCACATATAACTTTTGCCTCCACCATAGCAGGATAACCACACATAACTATTGCCCCCACCATAGCAGGATAATCATACGTAACTATTTCCCCCACCATAACAGGATAACCACACATAACTATTGCCCCCACCATAGCAGGATAACCACACATAACTATTGCCCCCACCATAGCAGGATAACCACACATTACTATTGCCCCCACCATAGCAGGATAACCACACGTAACTATTGCCCCCCACCATAGCATGATAACCACACATAACTATTGCCCCCACCATAGCATGATAACCACACATAACTATTTCCACCACCATAGCAGGATAACCACATATAACTATTGCCCCCACCTTAGTATGATCACCACACATAACTATTGCCCCCACCATAGCATGATAACCACACACAACTATTGCCCCCACCATAGCAGGATAACCACACATAACTATTGCCCCCCACCATAGCATGATAACCACACATAACTCTAGCCCCCACCATAGCAGGATATCCACACATAACGATTGCACCCATCATAGCAGGATAACCACACATAACTATTGCCCCCACCATAGCAGGATAACCACACACAACTATTGCCCCCACCATAGCATGATAACCACACATAACTATTGCCCCCACCATAGCATGATAACCACACACAACTATTGCCCCAACCATAGCATGATAATTGCCCCCATCATAGCATGATAACCACACATAACTATTGCCCCACCATAGCATGATAATTGCCCCCATCATAGCATGATAACCACACACAACTATTGCCCCCACCATATCATGATAATTGCCCCCACCATAGCATGATAACCACACATAACTATTGCCCCCACCATAGCATGATAACCACACACAACTATTGCCCCCACCATAGTATGATAATTGCCCCCACCATAGCATGATAACCACACATAACTATTGCCCCCACCATAGCATGATAATTGCCTCCACCATAGCAAGATAACCACACACAACTATTGCCCCCACCATAGCATGATAACCACACATAACTATTGCCCCCACCATAGCAGGATAATTGCCCCCACCATAGCATGATAACCACACATAACTATTGCCCCCACCATAGCAGGATAATTGCCCCCACCAAAGCATGATAACCACACATAACTATTGCCCCCACCACAGCAGGATAACTACACATAACTATTTCCCCCACCATAGCAGGATAACCACACACAACTATTGCCCCCACCATTGCAGAATAACCACACATAACTATTGCCCCCACCATAGCAGGATAACCACACATAACTATTGCCCCCACCATAGCATGATAACCACACATAACTATTTCCACCACCATAGCAGGATAACCACATATAACTATTGCCCCCACCTTAGTATGATCACCACACATAACTATTGCCCCCACCATAGCATGATAACCACACACAACCATTGCCCCCACCATAGCAGGATAACCACACATAACTATTTCCCCCACCATAACAGGATAACCACACACAACAGGATAACCACACATAACTATTGCCCCCACCATAGCATGATAACCACACATAACTCTTGCCCCCACCATAGCAGGATAACCACAAATAACTATTGCCCCCACCATAGCAGGATAAGAAACACATAACTATTGCCCCCACCATAGTAGGATAACCACACAACTATTGCCCCCACCATAGCAGGATAACCACACATTATTATTGCCCCCACCATAGCATGATAACCGCACACAACTATTGCCCCCACCATAGCAGGATAACCACACATAACTATTGCCTCCACCATAGCAGGATAACCGCACATAACTATTGCCCCCACCTTAGCAGGATAACCACACATAAATATTGCCCCCCACCATAGCATGATAACCACACATAACTCTTGCCCCCACCATAGCAGAATAACCACACATAGCTATTGCCCCCACCATAGCAGGATAACCACACATAACTATTTCCACCACCATAGCAGGATAACCACACATAACTATTGCCCCCACCTTAGTATGATCACCACACATAACTATTGCCCCCACCATAGTATGATAACCTCACACAACTATTGCCCCCACCATAGCAGGATAACCACACATAACTATTTCCCCCACCATAACAGGATAACCACACATAACAGGATAACCACACATAACTATTGCCCCCACCATAGCATGATAACCACACATAACTCTTGCCCCCACCATAGCTGGATAACCACAAATAACTATTGCCCCCACCATAGCAGGATAAGAAACACATAACTATTGCCCCCACCATAGTAGGATAACCACACAACTATTGCCCCCACCATAGCAGGATAACCACACATTATTATTGCCCCCACCATAGCATGATAACCGCACACAACTATTGCCCCCACCATAGCAGGATAACCACACATAACTATTGCCTCCACCATAGCAGGATAACCGCACATAACTATTGCCCCCACCATAGCAGGATAACCACACATAAATATTGCCCCCCACCATAGCATGATAACCACACATAACTCTTGCTCCCACCATAGCAGGATAACCACACATAGCTATTGCCCCCACCATAGCAGGATAACCACACATAACTATTGCCCCCACCATAGCAGGATATCCACACATAACGATTGCCCCCATCATAACAGGATAACCACACATAACTATTGCCCCCACCATAGTAGGATAACCACACACAACTATTTTGCCCCCACCATAGCATGATAACCACACATAACTATTGCCCCCACCATAGCATGATAATTGCCCCCATCATAGCACGATAACCACACATAACTATTGCCCCCACCATAGCATGATACTTGCCCCCATCATAGCATGATAACCACACACAACTATTGCCCCCACCATAGCATGATAATTGCCCCTACCATAGCATGATAACCACACATAACTCTTGCCCCCACCATAGCAGGATAACCACACATAGCTATTGCCCCCACCATAGCAGGATAACCACACATAACTATTGCCCCCGCCATAGCAGGATATCCACACATAACGATTGCCCCCATCATAACAGGATAACCACACATAACTATTGCCCCCACCATATCAGGATAAACACACACAACTATTGCCCCCACCATAGCATGATAACCACACATAACTATTGCCCCACCATAGCATGATAATTGCCCCCATCATAGCATGATAACCACACATAACTATTGCCCCCACCATAGCATGATAATTGCCCCATCATAGCATGATAACCACACACAACTATTGCCCCCACCATAGCATGATAATTGCCCCCACCATAGCATGATAACCACACATAACTATTGCCCCCACCATAGCATGATAACCACACACAACTATTGCCCCCACCATAGTATGATAATTGCCCCCACCATAGCATGATAACCACACATAACTATTGCCCCCAACATAGCATGATAATTGCCCCCATCATAGCATGATAACCACACATAACTATTGCCCCCACCATAGCATGATAATTGCCCCATCATAGCATGATAACCACACACAACTATTGCCCCCACCATAGCATGATAATTGCCCCCACCATAGCATGATAACCACACATAACTATTGCCCCCACCATAGCATGATAACCACACACAACTATTGCCCCCACCATAGTATGATAATTGCCCCCACCATAGCATGATAACCACACATAACTATTGCCCCCAACATAGCATGATAATTGCCTCCACCATAGCAAGATAACCACACACAACTATTGCCCCCACCATAGCATGATAACCACACAACTATTGCCCCCCACCATAGCAGGATAATTGCCCCCACCATAGCATGATAACCACACATAACTATTGCCCCACCATAGCAGGATAATTGCCCCCACCATAGCATGATAACCACACATAACTATTGCCCCCACCACACATAACTATTTCCCCCACAATAGCAGGATAACCACACACAACTATTGCCACAACCATAGCAGAATAACCACACATAACTATTGCCCCCACCATAGCAGGATAACCACACATAACTATTGCCCCCACCATAGCATGATAACCACACATAACTATTTCCACCACCATAGCAGGATAACCACATATAACTATTGCCCCCACCTAAATATGATCACCACACATAACTATTGCCCCCACCATAGCATGATAACCACACACAACTATTGCCCCCACCATAGCAGGATAACCACACATAACTATTTCCCCCACCATAACAGGATAACCACACATAACAGGATAACCACACATAACTATTGCCCCCACTATAGCATGATAACCACACATAACTCTTGCCCCCACCATAGCAGGATAACCACAAATAACTATTGCCCCCACCATAGCAGGATAAGAAACACATAACTATTGCCCCCACCATAGTAGGATAACCACACATAACTATTTCCCCCATCATAGCAGGATAACCACACATTATTATTGCTCCCACCATAGCATGATAACCGCACACAACTATTGCCCCCACCATAGCAGGATAACCACACATAAATATTGCCTCCACCATAGCAGGATAACCGCACATAACTATTGCCCCCACCATAGCAGGATAACCACACATAAATATTGCCCACACCATAGCAGGATAACCACACGTAACTATTGCCCCCCACCATAGCATGATAACCACACATAACTCTTGCCCCCACCATAGCAGGATAACCACACATAGCTATTGCCCCCACCATAGCAGGATAACCACACATAACTATTTCCCCCATCATAGAAGGATATCCACACATAACTATTGCCCCCACCATAGCAGGATAACCACTCATAACTATTGCCCCCACCATAGCAGGATAACCACACACAACTATTGCCCCCACCATAGCATGATAACCACACATAACTATTGCCCCCAGCATGATAATTGCCCCCACCATAGCATGATAACCACACACAACTATTGCCCCCACCATAGCATGATAATTGCCCCCACCATAGCATGATAACCAAACATAACTATTGCCCCCACCATAGCATGATAATTGCCCCCACCATAGCATGATAACCACACACAGTTATTGCCCCCACCATAGCAGGATAACCACATATAACTATTGTCCCCACCATAGCAGGATAATTGCCCCCACTATAGCATGATAACCACACATAACTATTGCCCCCACCATAGCAGGATAACCACACATAACTATTTCCGCCACCATAACATGATAACCACACATAGCTATTGCTCCCACCATAGCAGGATAACAACACATAACTATTGCCTCCATCATCCATTACTGAATGGTATTCCCCATACCGACCTGCAGTCTTCTTTTTACCCCCAAGTTTTATAAAGGAATTTTCACTATTGTTCTTCCGTCTTCCCCACAACATCCAGAGTTTAACTGATGTTTAATTAAAGCAAGCGGAATTCTGGGTTAAAATTAATACTTAAACTTTTTTTTTGTATTGCTATTTTTATTGTTTTCAATTATTATAATAATACTATAACATTAGACTTAAATATTTTGGTTAGACTGAAACTTCCAATTTTTCTTAACATTGAAACATACGTTCAGAATGAAACAAAACACCTTAATTTTAATAAGTCTCTTATTTTGTGGACATTTCCACCAAATTACTGTACAAATACACACATTAATGGTAAACAGTAACAACAGGAGTGAAATAATTAGGATTGAGGTCATGCTTTTCTGTTAAAATATACTATATACAGCAGTTCGCACTGTCTTGAAGCTTTCCATTGTGACTTGTACCTACCTGAAGCCATAACAATTGCCCCCAATTTATTCCCTATTCTCTAATCAATGTATGACTAAAATGAAGCCGGTATTATGGTACCACATTTTTTACAGACGAATAGTGCTTAAACTTTTTTCAATACCAATTACTACCAGCAATATTCCACTGTTCATAAAATGACATAGAATAGAAACAAAATGAGTTTATATTATGTTACGCAGTTCATTTTTAATATCATTCAGGAAGAATTTGAATTGAATTGGGGTTTTAAGGTGCACCAACACATGACAGGTTATATGGCGCCTAACAGGAATGAACATGCCAGGCTCATCCTCCATGTACATCGAGATAAAATATGGAGAATGGACCTGGAACCTTCTCACCTGCAGAACTGCAGAGTTGCTGCAAATTCTATTGTAGAACTCCATTTACGCTGGAGCCACTTTTATTGTTTTTCTGCCACTGCTCTAATGATGCGAGCAAGATGGCACCTGAAACAATGCAGGGGTCATGATGAAGACCTTTAATGAGCATGACACTCAGGAAGATATCATGAATCTTTTGTGTTGAAATTGACCTGAATATTGTTGACGATAAAAGCACAAAATTGGAACTAGCCTTGAAGGTCATGCTATGGAAGTTGACTTCATCAACACTTTTATTGACATCATGACTCAATGCCACAGTGAGCAAGTTTAAAAATTTTGTTCCGTGTTGAACTGGCTTTTACGGCGCACCACCAAAAAGATTACATTCCAGGCCCCCTCCATTTTCATTGAGATAAAAACTTTTCAATCTAAGACATGTTATCAATAGGTATACGCACGCAACGTTTCCAATTACATTTTTTTACTTATATATGTCGATATGTAAGAAGTAAGGAATTATTTTTCCTATCTTCATCAGACTTCAGAACTTCAAAGAGATTCTTAATGAATGCATTGACTGATTGACTGATATTAATGATCCCCGTGTGGTTGCCGGGGTAGAATACAACCACTGCAAATCCTGCTAGAGGCAGAGGGGTAGGACCCCTCCTACCCCACCCCACATTTTTTTATCATGCTCATTCAAGGTCTTCTTCATTACACCGCATATGCAGGTTAGAAGGTTCTAAGGCCCATTCTCCATATTTGCAGCAACTCTGCAGGTTAGAAGGTTCTATGCCATTCTCCATATTTGCAGCAACTCTGCAGGTTAGAAGGTTCTAGGCCATTCTCCATATTTGCAGCAACTCTGCAGGTTAGAAGGTTCTATGCCATTCTCCATATTTGCAGCAACTCTGCAGGTTAGAAGGTTCTAGGCCATTCTCCATATTTGCAGCAACTCTGCAGGTTAGAAGGTTCTAGGCCATTCTCCATATTTGCAGCAACTCTGCAGGTTAGAAGGTTCTAGGCCATTCTCCATATTTGCAGCAACTCTGCAGGTTAGAAGGTTCTAGGCCCATTCTCCATATTTTTATCTAGATGTAAATGGAGGATGAGCCTGGCATGTTCAGCCCTGTGTCATATAACCTTTCTTGTGTTGGTGCGCCGTAAAACCTAATTCAATTCACATGACGGAGGTTTGTTAGAAGTTCTAGGGTGTGTGTGTGTATATATATATATCCAAAAGGTTGTACTAAAAAAAAAAAAGAGTTTAAACATTGGAATATTGTTTACCTTATTGACAATATTTTGCTTAAAGTCGAGTAACTCTGGCCATGGCAGAGAAACATAATTAAAAGAGCTGCATTACTTAAGATTCCTGGAAACAATATATTTTGATTTTTCAGTGCAAAGATATAGTAGTACAGTTTTAGTATTTCTAACTAGAACAATCACTCTACAATTCATTGCTTTAATAGTTCAGACTAGAACCATCACATTAATTACAAATACCTCTTTCTTCTTCCATCATTGCTTTGAGCAATTATGACTTTAAAGTTCCCTGGCCATGTTTTGTTTCATGAACATGTTTAAGATCAATACACAACAATAGATATTTACAATTAACACATTGCAATATCTGTGAAAAGCGAGAATACAATATTATTTGATGACGTAGAAAACTTTGAACAGGTGAATTAACCCACAGGTAAATGTATTTATCAATTATCTGGCAATAGTTGTGCAGCTAAACAATTCAGATTTATCTCATTTCCCCTCGCAGTCACGAAGTGGTAAAAGTAGTATCTACGTCATGCAAATAATACTTATTTTTACATACAACATAGTAGCGGTTTTCAATATATCTCTCCCCGAGACTATTAAGAAATGTTCACATGATGTTTAAGAGTTAAATTTGTTAATTGATAATACTACAAAAAGGGTGGCCATTCATCTTTAAACCATCCCATTTGATCACCTTCATAATCATTGCTTTGAATATTTCATACTTAAATCATCACTGTCCAATCACCGCTTTCTTCTTCCATCATTTCTATAAATATTTAGGTCTAAAACTATCACAGTTCTATCTTTCTGACTAAAACTTTCAAATTACAATCACGTTATTCTTATTCCATCATTGCTTTGAGTATTGTTGACTAGGAATATCTCATCTCATTGTCCCATCACTGTTTCCAACAAGAACCACCACTTTACATCCCCCATATTCTTGTCCCATCACTGTTTCCAACAAGAACCACCACTTTACATCCCCCATATTCTTGTCCCATCACTGTTTCCAACAAGAACCACCACTTTACATCCCCCATATTCTTGTCCCATCACTGTTTCCAACAAGAACCACCACTTTACATCCCCATATTCTTGTCCCATCACTGTTTCCAACAAGAACCACCACTTTACATCCCCATATTCTTGTCCCATCACTGTTTCCAACAAGAACCACCACTTTACAACCCCCATAATTATTATTGTTCAATGACTGCTTTGAGTATTTTTGACTAGAACTAAACCCTAAACCAAAACCATCAAGTTTCAATCACCTTATCCTTCTTAAACCTTTCGCCACCATTTTTCAAATGTCGTCTGCTAAAATTTGAATTCAAACCTCTGGTAATATGTTATATATAAAGTGTTATGGAAAACATTCTTACTGAGTGGCAAACATTGTAAACCCTGATCAGCCTGCACATAGTGTGCATGTTGATCTGGGCCTACAATGATCGTAAAATCAATGTTTTCTACTGTGGTAGCGAAAGGATTACAGATTTTCTAGACTAGTAATGGTAACTACCATGAGTTATTAACAAATTACCGTTGTAGGATGGGATTATTAAACATGATGTCGATGACCTAGAAACTCTCTACTGACAATAAACTGGTAGGTTTTTGAGAGCCAGATCAGCCACCGGGACCATTTTTTAACTGATATACAAAATAATTAAAATCTGACATGTGTTATATATATGTATTGATTCAACTTATTCATTTAAGTTAACTTTTATTTAGAAAGATAGGGCCTTAACAGATGAATTGAATGTTCTGTAATGGCTCATCCAAGATGGCCCCTACACCTAAAAAAGATTAAAAAGGCTTGAAATAGTGAATTGCATGAATTTGTCACTGTATCGTAGTGTAAGTGCTGTGGAAAGTTTAGGATCGCTTTTTCTCTAACATCACAAGTGGTATTGTTTAAGGACCTTTACAAAAATGACTGGCATATTGTTCTAGTATTTTGATCCTATACAAAGATGTTGATTTGCCGTCAAAACACGTGGCTGCCAGTCTGTATTTAGATTTACATACATCACAGAGTTTTGTGTTCACTGCTCTAAAGCTGCTGGACAGACATGTTTTAAACTTGACATGAATATTGCATCTCATATCTACTTCATTCTAAAGTTCAAAATTTAATATGGCTGCCAAACTGAATATAACTTTGATTTGTACTTGATCACAAGTGCGCTACATGTTCATTTCACGAACAAGGCACTTTGGGGTCAATATGAGGCATCTGATGGTGCTTTTGTACTAGGTCAGAACTTTGATCAAACCTCAAACAACTGTAGTTGCTATATGTGTAAAATGCTACTGCCTAGTTGGATGAATATATAACACAATTTAAGTTTTATTTTTTAAATTTTATATATTCATTATTGATGGTTCCCGTGGCTGATCCTGCTATCAAAAAGCTATCAGTTTCTTGTCGGTAGAGTGCTTCAAGGTCATTGATGCTTTGTTATTTAAAGGAGCTATCCCGCCAACAACAGCCAAATTTAAGAACGGATGTACACCGTTTCTAAACCTACTGACGACGAGGTATATATATATATAACTTACAACTTATATAAATTAATTTTGAGAATTCAAACTCTATAGACACAGTATAAATGGCTTTAACCAGCCAGGGCCCGAAACTGGAGCGTCAAATTAAGAGTTACCAACTCATAATTAATTTTATGCATATTCAATCACAGGTATTTCAAAACCCCATCAATAAACCCATACTTTTAATCAGCACATATACATTATTATATGACCTAAACACCTGGATTGAGTTTTGATCAACATATTTTTTTTAGTGTAACTTGTCCGTTATTTGGCGGGTTAGTTCTTTTAATATAATAATGAGAATAACATCCACATGGTTTACTCCTCATATATATACAGGGGAGTATGTTTTACATCTTGGCAGTATGCATTTCTTAACATTTTCAATACAAAATGAAACCAGGGCTCCATAAATTAGATGCCTGGGAATAGTCAAAACTGATTCCAGGCCTTTTTAATTTTGTAAAGACTGTAAAAAAACAACACAATTTTATACTCCTTTGTATCATGTCGACCTGTATAATTCTGCCGAGAAACAGGGTGCCTGAGATAAAATCTCATCTCGGCATTACTTTCTTATCCCATCTGGTGCACCTCTTTTGATGACGTCAACACCTCTTTTGATGACGTCATGGTATATTTGATGATGTCTGGGTATTTTTGAACGGAAAGAAATGGAAAAAATGTAAATTAAAGGGATTGTTGCATTATTCTGGAACTAGCTTCATTTAAAAGGGCTTTAAAAACATGGAAAAAGCTGAAAGAATTATCAAAATATCACAACAAATACAGGAAATATGACCTTTTGAAAATGTGCAAAAAGACTCCAATGGAGGCAGCCATTTTTTAATGATGACGTCATCATGCCTTTTTCCATTCATGGAAAATATATAATAAATAGTGTTTAAAACAAAAAAATGTATTAATTTATAAATACACAGTAAAATATGTATACTGTATATGCTATTTTTACGATGTACATGTATTTGCAGTGATATTCTTTGTTTTAAATGATATTTATCAATATGCAATAAATGGTAAAACGGCGCGATGACATCATCAATCCAAGATGGCTCTCTCCGTTTGAGAATTTTTGCAAATTTTTAAAAGATCATATCTCTATCTCTTGTATTTGTTATAATATTTCGATAATTCTTTTCAGCTACCTCCATGGGTTTTGATTTGACATTAAACATGGCTGCCATAGAGTTATATATAAAAACTTTAACGACTCCTCTGAAACTACTTGTCAATGACAGATTTTCATATAACTTCACAGGAATGCTTATCTACCTATCAGTAGAACTTCAACGTCATTGTCCTCTTGTTTTATAAATACATTAGAGTTTATTTTTGCTGAGACAAAATTTAGGCCCATGTTGGATGAATATTAGTCCTGGGCCTTTATAAAACTTGAACTATCACTGAAGGTGATGAATACCCCTGCTTTTTTGATACAGCCAATGAGAATGGGCAAAATCAAGAATAATAAAATATCAAAACTATTTGTTAATTTTTAATACAAAAAAAAATCTAAGTAAATCAAAGATCCATAATTCTGTAAAATTGCAGAATCGAAATCTGTTGATGCAGAGAAACATAATATCATCACATGTAAACTGTCAAGTGTAATAAGAATCCATGAAAACTTTCGAAGCAAAAACCACATGAAGTTCATTTATAAAGTGAAAAATTATAAGTCAATTGAAATAAGGCGCACCAACACATGAAAGGTTATAGGGCGCCTAACAGGAATGAACATGCCAGGCTCATCCTCAATGTACATAGAGATAAAATATGGAGAACGGGCCTAGAACCTTCTCACCCTGAACTGCAGAGTTGCTGCAAATTCTATTGTAGACACTCCACTGCTCTAGTGGTATGAGCGAGATGGCACCTGAAACAATGCAGGGGTCATAATGAAGACCTTTAATAAGCATGAACAAAAAATAAAATAAACATGAATTTGGGGGTTTCTACCCCTCTGCCTTCCCCTCCAATGGGATCTGCAGTAGCCCTATTCTTTGCCCTGTAACCAAACGGGGCCCGTGGAACCACAGGGGGCTAAATTATAAGTCAAACATAGGGTCTTAATTTTATAATAAATTAGGCATCCACAATGTATGATGTAGAGGGACAAAAGGTCATCAATTGTTACACATATATGAAATATGGGAACAATCCATTCAAAACTGTTTGAGAAAAGAAAGTAATAAAATTGTATTACAGGACATTATACAATATTAGAGTGGAAAATTCCAAGTCAAACAAAGGGCCATAATTATGTAATAAATTAGGCAATCAATAATTTGTGATGTTGAGGGACATAATGTCATCAGTTTTGTACATGAAGACTGAGAACAATCAATTTGAAAATATTTGAGAAAAACTGCGTGTCAGGATATTATACAATATTAGAGTGGAAAATTCTGAGTCAAACAAAGGGCCATTAGTATGCAATAAATTAGGCAATCAACAATGGATGATATAGCAGGGACATAAGGTCATCAGTTGTTATATGTATATGAAGTTTGGGAACAACACATTCAAAACTGTTTGAGAAATGGAAGTAATAAAAATGTGTTACGGGATGCGATGGGACAAAAACGTGTTACGGGATGTGACTGGACAGAAATGTGTTACGGGACTCGAGGTGAGGTTACGATCAACCGGATTCCTATATAGCCCCCACATTTTACGGACAAATTGATTCCTTTACAGGCCCTAATTCACTTTGTGAAATCGGGGTATTAAAATGATTTTGGAGCACTGGTATCATACAATTCCAACATGTTATAACAGTACAAAATTTTACATTTTTAACCAGTATTATATACATTATATAATCAAAATGAACCCTGTACACATATTTACAAACACATGAACATGTTTAAAAAGACAGTCAATAAATACATAATGCATGATGAATAAACTTTGAGGCACTATGTTAAAGGGACACGTGACAATATTGTTTTTTTCAAATAAATGATGGACACAAGTGCTGCACTAGTTTTTCTAAACCATTTGAATATTGGACGATATCTAAAATAGTTCATTCCTTTTTGGCATATTAACTGGCTTAAGAGGCCCCATGTCATCGAGCTGAAACAAAAAATGGCTATACAAACCTGGCTAAAATCTTTAGGCGCCTTAAGCTGTATACTACATAACCATCATTCATACATTTTTGACTGATTCTGACCGAACGTCATATTTGCATGCCCTATTATCTATTTATCATACATATGCTCATCTGAATATTTTTAATTAAGTATACATAAAAACATTTCATATAAAACATGCAATGTTAATGCAGTATTCAAACATTAACATTTACCAAAATGAATCTTTACAAAATAATACAACACACTTAAAATAACGGGGTTTAAAATGCACCATATTTCAACAATAGGAAACTATTAAAAATACTCTAATAAAATTGCACATTTGATTTTATTCTATTTCTATACAGTTTTTACAAAGGAATCCATATTTACAAATCTATCGAAATCAAAATAAGAGTTCCAGAAAACAAATGATGCTCTTCTGATCATTGAAGTGAATTGGGTTTTAAGGTGCACCAACACGAAAAAGGTTATATGGCACCTAACAGGAAGGAACATGCCAGGCTCATCCTCCATTTACATCAAGATAAAATATGGAGAATGGGCCTAGAACCTTCTTACCTGCAGAACTACAGAGTTGCTGCAAATTCTATAGTAGACACTCCATTTACGATGGAGCCACGTTTCCACGTTTGCATACGCGGTGTCATGATAAAGACCTTATAATGAGCATGATAAAAAAATGACAAAATGAATATGAATGGGGTGGGGGTCCTACCCCTCTGCATGTGACAGTGTGTTTGTGAGTTTTCAGTGGTTGTATTCTACCCCGGCAACCATACGGGATCTTCTGATCAACTGTTCGACAATCATGTATTCTAATGCAACTATATAATGTAACATGTTACTCCATTGTCTAACGTCTCAAATTATACAATTTTGAAAATGCCCAACTGACAGCCTGAAAAGGCTCAATGTCACATAACGTTTTAACAAACAACATCATTGTATGAAATCAACAAAATGCCGGTACCCATGAATTGGAGTTTCATAGAAAAAACAAATGTGCGAGTATGATTTTTTAAATATTACTGGCACTCAAATAGAAAAGTATGAGAATGAGATAACCATCATCATAAAACGAAATTCTCAGACTGTTAAAGCACTCACATAGAGTCCCAGACTGAAAACCTTAGCATGGTTATCTCTTAAAGTAACTATCCCGCCAAAAACAGCCAAAACATAAATTCGCTGTTTCTAAATGTGCTGATGACAAAGTATATATATATATAACGTGCATATTTTGAGATTCCAAACTCTGTAGACAGAGTATAAATGTCTTTAACGAGCCAGGCCAAACCCCAAAACTCTCACGTTATATTAAGAGTTACCAACTTATAATTCATTTTACGCATATTCAATCACAGGTATTTTAAGAACCTGTAAATAAACTTTTACTTTTAAAAATCGGCACATATACATTATATGACCGGAACACCTGGACAGAGTTTTGATAAACGGTTTTGTAGTGTAATTTTGCCGTAATTTGGAGGGTTAGTTTCTTTAATTTAAACAAAAAATCAGTTCAGTTAACAATGACGATAACAGCAGGGCTATTCATACCTTCAAGTATTTTTTATAAGTTTTCAAAACAGTTGCAAATGTTGTTCACATGGGCAGCCGTTTTGAAAAAGAAAAAAACTTTTGTTTTGATTTTTCTTCTCTTTGAGGTCAGGTTGCAAAACTGCAGAAATATGAATTATCAACTATTTATGTGTTGGAAAGATTAAAGTGTGAGCTACATGTGAGTAAATAATATATATATATATATTTAAATGACAAAAGTGTCTTTCTATTTTGCCTTCCAATCCTAAGAGAATAGCATATAAGGGAAAGGAAGTATTTCCCTCAATTCTCACAGCATCAAAGTGCCATACATTATTCAACAAAACTCAAAGACTGCAAGTTGTCCAGACATAACTATTTCATAAACAATTATAAAACCGACCGGAATATAAGGCCTTCAGACCCTTTAAATTTCTTGAAGTTTCTCAAACAGCTGAAAAGGGAACTCAATAAAAGTGTTTTATGCATGGATCCATACACCAATCACTTTGGACTGGAGGAAATCTGGAGTGACTGGTGTCAGTCCAAATACAAATGAATACCCTCATAATGTGCTTCAGTTTCATACGAAATGCGCATATGCATTTACTGAGTTTCATACGAAATGTGCATATGCACTTACTCAGTTTTATATGTAATGTACATATGCACTTACTCAGATTCATACCAAATGTACATAGGCACTTACTCAGTTTTATATGTAATGTACATATGCACTTACTCAGTTTTATATGTAATGTGCATATGCACTTACTCAGTTTTATATGTAATGTACATATGCACTAACGCAGTTTATATGTAATGTGCATAGGCACTTACTCCGTTTCATACCAAATGTGCATATGCACTTACTCAGTTTTATATGTAATGTACATATGCACTTACTCAGTTTTATATGTAATGTGCATATGCACTTACTCAGTTTCATACCAAATGTGCATATGCACTTACTCAGTTTCATACCAAATGTGCATATGCACTTACTCAGTTTTATATGTAATGTACATATGCACTTACTCAGTTTTATATGTAATGTGCATATGCACTTACTCAGTTTCATACCAAATGTGCATATGCACTTACTCCGTTTCATACCAAATGCGCATATGCACTTACTCAGTTTCATACCAAATGTGCATATGCACTTACTCAGTTTCATACGAAATGCGCATATGCATTTACTCAGTTCATACGAAATGCGCATATGCATTTACTCAGTTCATACGAAATGTGCATATGCACTTACTCAGTTTCATACGAAATGCGCATATGCATTTACTCAGTTTCATACGAAATGCGCATATGCATTTACTCAGTTCATACGAAATGCGCATATGCATTTACTCAGTTCATACGAAATGCGCATATGCATTTACTCAGTTCATACGAAATGTGCATATGTATTTATTTACTGTTTCATACCAAATGCGCATATGCACTTACTCAGTTTCATACCAAATGTGCATATGCACTTACTCAGTTTCATACGAAATGCGCATATGCATTTACTCAGTTCATACGAAATGCGCATATGCATTTACTCAGTTCATACGAAATGTGCATATGCACTTACTCAGTTTCATACGAAATGCGCATATGCATTTACTCAGTTTCATACGAAATGCGCATATGCATTTACTCAGTTCATACGAAATGCGCATATGCATTTACTCAGTTAATACGAAATGCGCATATGCATTTACTCAGTTCATACCAAATGTGCATATGCACTTACTCAGTTTCATACGAAATGCGCATATGCATTTACTCAGTTTCATACGAAATGCGCATATGCATTTACTCAGTTCATACGAAATGCGCATATGCATTTACTCAGTTCATACGAAATGCGCATATGCATTTACTCAGTTCATACGAAATGTGCATATGCATTTACTCAGTTTCATACGAAATGCGCATATGCATTTACTCAGTTTCATACGAAATGCGCATATGCATTTACTCAGTTTCATACGAAATGCGCATATGCATTTACTCAGTTCATACGAAATGCGCATATGCATTTACTCAGTTCATACGAAATGCGCATATGCATTTACTCAGTTCATACGAAATGTGCATATGCATTTACTCAGTTCATACGAAATGTGCATATGTATTTATTTACTGTTTCATATCAAATGTGCACATGCATTTAACTAAACTGCATGCAACCTTCGGTTTAACTATTGTTTATGAAAATGTTTATTTCATAGGTAACTTTTAAAAAGAAGATATACAGGTATCAAGAATATCTCATATTGTAAATCATTTTAATATATTCAATTCCAATGGTTACCAATGGAATGTAAATGTATAAGTTTGACTTAGATGATGGGTGGATGTGACTATTGTTTAGGACGTTCTATATAAATATGTCAGAGAGCTAGATGCCTTTAAAATGTTAATGAAATGTCTGTGATTTTCATGTTTATGAACTGGTAGCCAGTTTTTAGTATGGAACTGGCAGCCATTCTTTAATATGTCCATGAACTGGCAGTCAGTTGTTTATAGTATGTTCACAAATTGGCACTCAGGTTTTAATATATTCATAAACTGGCAGTTATATTAGTTTTGGTAAAATATTTCTCCCCCTAAATTAGCACAAAAACTAGGATGGAGTACTAAAATAAGGTTATATGATGCCAACAGGAATTAACATTCAAAACCTACCCTCAAATTTATGCAAAGACCATCAAATATCGAACAACTAAAACATCAAACAAACTCTTTTAAAGATTCTTTCAGCTATTACAGTACAATAGTATGGAATACAATTCCTTTACATATACGTAACATCAATAGCTTTAATTCGTATAAATACAATTTAAAACAATTTCTTTTCCAAAAACAGGATATGAACTAGCTGATATTACTATATAATTATGTTGCTGTTGGGTTTTTATTTTTTTTTTTTTTTTCTTGAGTGAAACTGGCACTGTATGCATGTTATTGCTTAAATATCCGTCATATATGACACTATAGATATCTTGATTATGAATTAAGAATTAACCAATAAGTATTTGTCGGATATGAAGTATTGTTGTGTATATGGATGTTTGTGTGTGTGCGCATGAGTATGCATGTTTTTATATGTATTTATAACTGTTATAGCATTATTGTTCGACGGCCACATTGAAAATAAGTGTTTGTATTTTATATGCATAACTTAATGTGTTTTAACCTTCGTTAAATAAAGAAATTATTATTATTATTATTATTATCATCACATGCAACTAAAACCTTTCAACTCCAGGTACAAGAACCTGATATTTGTATATTGCACTGTGCATTTTATGCATTTATTATATAATTAACAAATAACACATTTGATACATGTTGCATTGGTGGCAAGATTTGTAACATTTCTTCACAGTTACGATGAATGTCACATCTGTTTTGCCTGATGTGTTAGTATGTAATTTGTTGGTCTGCAAGTAGTTCATTGTTGTAAAACAGTCTCATGATTCACATTCCATAGCAAAATGGGACAATTGAATTGGATTTTATAGTCGCACCAACAGCTAAGGTCATATGGCGACTTTCCAGCTTCCACTGGTGGAGGAAGACCCCAGGTGCCCCTCCGGGCAATTTTCCTGCACGGGCGGGCACCTGGGTAGAACCACCTACGTTCCGCAAGCCAGCTGGATAGCTTCCTCACATAAAGATTCCTAGGCCCCTGAGGGATCGAACCTACAGCGGTGAGGGGCAAGTGATTGCAAGTCAGAGACTCTAACCACTCGGCCACGGACGCCCCCAAAATGGGACAAATCAAAAACATAACTAAAACTTAGTGACCATTGTCAAATACTCGCTTTATACTGAAATATTAGCCTTGAGAACTCGTGTAATATCATTTAATTCTGGCAATTTTCTGTCAAGCAGAGAAAATTAAGGGATAAAATTCATGATAACATTTAAAGATAACCCATTGCATATGTAGTGGTTTGCCAAATTATAGTTTTTCGTCAGTTTTTGTGCTCATAATTAGTTATTTTCTTTAGTTATTCTGGATTCCAAATGCTTGATTTGTTTGATCAGACAGCTGTTTAATTGTTACTCATTTGTTCATTTTCTGTCTTCTTTCAATAAGAATCCTATTGTTTCGTGTCCTCTAAACCAGATTTTGTAATTTTATAAAGCAACCCATTGTTAAAAATAATATAGAATTTGTATTTTTTTCATTTTATATCTATCTCATGTTTCTGCTTTAAAAAAGGAAATCAGATTTCTGATGTCTTTGATTTCTGGTACCCTAAATTAAAAAGGTAAACGTTTTACTAGATTAATAATGTTATCCTCCCATGTACGTAGGCTTGTGTTTTGATAGGTTAATAATGCTTTCTCCCACGTAATTAGGCTTGGTTAATAATGTATCATTCTCCCAATTAGATGTCATACATAATTTTAAGATGTACCAAAATTAAAACAAAAATCTAACAATGACCCTAATAATATCCACACACCTTACGCTGGCAGAACAACTTTTTGCACAGAAAGCCATTTCTAACAAAACCTCATTTGCAAATCTTATTCTATTAAAAGTTTGAACTTCCTTTGAGATTCATCATTTTTGTTAGTACATGTACATAGTATAAAAATAATTTCAACTACATTATCAAATGTATGAAGGCCATTTTGCTTCAACTCCGTAAGATTTATTAAGTGAATACAATTTTTTTGAAATAGAAAACTGGTTATTAAAATTGTTAATAACTCTACAGTATTTCTTTTGCTGTTGTAAAGTACCCAGACAGAAAACACCAGCATAGATCAATATAAACTAGAACTATCACTGAAGGTGATGAATACCCCCGCTTAAATTTAAGTCAAATAAAGGGCCATAAATCTTAATAAATTAGGCAATCAAGTTTGCTGGGAACAATCCATTCAAAAGTGTTTGAGGAATTTAAGTAATGAAAATGTGTGTTACGGGACAAAACTGTGTTACGTGTTGGGACGTTACGGACAATGTGATTCCTATATAGCCCTCCCTTCACATTGTTAAAGCAATAAGAAGACTGTTGTTAATTATAACTAATAATTAATAAAACAAAATAAGTAACACAAATTAACTGTAACAATAAGTTAAATGAAAGACAGCATAATCAGAACAGCTACTGGACACATATGTATGACCGTAGCTTTGCCATTGTTTCATTTCATCATCTTATGAAATAAATGTTTATTCAGAGAGAGAGAAGAATTCTGCCAACTACCAAAGACAAAAAATCCAGGCTAATTACGACGGGCCGCTTAGCTTTGACGAGTCACATATGATCAAATGCATCTCCTTCCACAATAATAGAGAAGGTTCAACACCTGCTCATGTAAGCGCTCAACAGTGTAACACATCAAGCTTGGAGGCTCATTTTACATATCCAAGGAGAGAGAATAGAATACCAGCATCTTTTACTATCAAGTTTATTCGGCGAGACTTAGAAACAAAGGATGATGAGGCTCTGTGGAGTAAATCTGCATTTTCGTGCAGAGCTTATAAAACCTGATAGTAATAGAGACTGACATAGAATTCTATTTACTGAATAGATTATCCACATTAGTTCTATAGTTCAAAGAGAATGATACGCTTGACGTGGATGCCACTATGTATTTTTTTTTCATGACATCGGATAATGTTTAGTATAAAAAAATGCTGAGGTATTCCGCATTTTATATACCTATATATATATATATATTAGTACCTAGGTGTAACGGTTTTCCTTTAAGGTGCGACAGAGATGCATTGAAAAGGGCATATCTAGAGATATCTCGGTGGTCAATGACGTCTGTTTGGTACTTCAGTGTCCCTGCCGTGCAATGCTGTAGAGTCAGAAGGTCGTCCGTACAAGCCGGGGTCCCGGTACATGTGAGTGGAGAATGATGGTACTGTGTTTGATCGCTGAGAGTTAGGTAACAGATGATTGTTAATAGTTCTGTTCTCTACGGGGCTGAGGTCAGGCCCCACGTCGTCGGCCCCTGGTTCTATCATAGTCTGTAATGCTACAGGGGTTAACCACTCTTTTGGCAGGGCTCTCTCCAGAAAGGGGATGCATGAGCTCATGTAGGCTAATCTGTTGACCCAACTAGGAGGCTCTTTGCCACACAATATCTGTAAATAATGTTAAGCGCAAACTCTGTAAATATTGAGATCTTATATAGCTCGGCAATATCTGTTATGAATGACAATTTAAAACAATTAATGGATGAAAACTAGAAAAGGTGTCCACAGACACGGATGCCAAATTTTAGTGCAGTTAATCACCAAAAATAATTTAATGAATACTGACCTAAATTCATTATATTTATTTATTGTTTAGATTTCCCTCTATAGAACACTATGCACAATTTGCTTTACCATACCATAGCGGCTATCTTGGAAACTGGACACTGACAATAAACAAAAACTTCACAGAGGAACATAAGCATGAAATACCGTTACAATGGTATGAGCTATTGTTACCTACATGTATATCTCAATGTGGTGTACATGCTGCATTGCATGTTTTTATTGATTTGGCCTTGAAGAAAGTTAAAATTAGTATAGATGTAAACGTGTTTATCTGGTATGCAAATTATTTATGCAAATTCATTTATGATCATGTGGACTATTCTTATTGGAAATTTTTTGTGGGGAAACCTTCAGGAAGAGTCTCAGGACAGTATATAAACAAACTTTGGGAGCAGCCCAGGAGTTGAGTTGAAATCAATTTCAGTATTCTTTAATAAAGTAAATTTAGATTTGGATGCTTTTAGAAAATATAAATGTGAGAGGATTTAATACATATTGTGCTCATTCATAATATTAACAGTGGATATTTGGACCAAACTGGAAATATTGGACACTTACTGTTTTGGATTAAAGAGACACTTACTGTTTTGGATTAAAGAGACACTTGCTGTTTTGGATTAAAGAGACACTTGCTAATGTGAACATTGGATAGTTTCATTTCGACTTGATAAAAAAATTGGATATTAATGAAAAACTGGATTTGTGTATTCTGTAAGTGAATATTTTATGTAAATAAATTTGTTAATTATATTTTTGTGTTGCTGGTTTTGCTTCTTTTCTTGTTACATTTTACTTGTAAGACTATTTTGAAGGAGATGTTGTTTCAAATGAGTTTTATTTCAGTCTATTTAAAGAATGTTGGCCATCTTCGATCACTCGCAGCAACAACAACAAAAAACTTTTCTGATAAGGCATCACCCAGGCCACAACGTAGCCAAGTTTCATTAAATAATGTATGTGTTTTTTGAGGTTATGTTGTTTTCCCAGAATCAGAGTAGCTGATTCAGCCATACTGAATATAAGCCAACAATGAAAAACATGTTTTGCAGCAATGACTGTCTTGACTGCGACAACAAAGCTCAATCCAAGGAACATGCTGGTCCACGCAGTATTTCATTACCAGTGAATAAGTGATTTTGGTGGATGTGCTTAATTTTGGTTCTTTTTTAGCAATGCATTTTTTTTAAATTCATTAATCAACACAAGGCCATCGCCACGGACTGTCTTGTCTTCTGAGGTTTTGTTCATTCACAACGAGGGTTTGTTTTGTTGGGGTCGTAGAGGTGTATATATGTATCTTTAATTTTTTATTGGGTGGTACTTGTGGGGGTAGTAAGTGAATGAATTTTTAAAATTATATTCAGAGATAAATAATTTACAGAAAACTCGGGAAACTATTGGTTGTCCATTTGAGTGTACAGTTAACCTCTGAAAAGATGAAAATGTGATTGTTAATAAAACAAATGTTCTTCATATTGTGAAAGACCAAACAAAGTTAATACTGGTGACTGCAAGTGTAGTACCTGGTCATATAAACTACAATGAAAATGCTTATCTCTGTTGTTTTCATTTCTGTTACAATGAGTTTATGCTAATGTTAATGAAACATGTTACGTTCATATTGTGAGGACAGTATGATGATGATGATGAATGACATATGACACATACTTATATACACTGCGCATAAGAATAACATTACAAGAAATGTCACTGTAAGTGACAAATGCCCCCAAAGTGACATTTTACCTAAAAGTGTGACCTTGACCGTTGGAGCCACGTAACTGGATTTTGTGCGCGACACAACGTCTTGTGGTGAGCAATTGTGCCCAGTTATTTTTTGAAAGACCGTCCATTTTTATTGTCAGAGTTATATTAACCGCACATGATTGTACGGATGAACAAACGGACGGACAGACCGATGGTGCGACTACTAAATGCCACCCTTCGGGTGCATAAAAAAAAACAATCAAATAAATAATTTCGAGTTCTTGTCTTTAAAGTCAAGGTCATTGGTGGGGTGGAGCCTAGTGAATGTTCATACAAAGTATCAAAGCAATACCTTTGATGGTATTGGAGATATATATCTTCCAAAAAAAATTAACCAAGAAAATATGACTAAGTTTTTTTGTCTTTAAAATCAAGGTCAAGGTAATTGCCTGGAAGAGGCTCAGTGAAAGTGTAATGGGTTACCCCAGTGATGTTCATACAGAGTTTCAAAGCATTACCTTTGACGGTTTTGGAGATATATAACTTCCAAAAAACTTTAACCAAAAACTTTAACCATGATTTTTTTGACTAAGTTCTTTTGTCTTTAAAGTCAAGGTCATTGGTGGGGAGGGGCTTAGTGGAAGTGTAAGGGTTAGTGAACCAGTGAATGTTCATACCAAGTTTCAAAGCAATACCTTTGATGGTATTGGAGATATATACCTTCCAAAAAACTTGAACCAAGAAAATTTGACTAAGTTCTGTTGTCTTTAAAGCCAAAGTCAAGGTCAATGTTGGGGTGGGGCTTAGTGGAAGTGTAAGGGGTTATCCTAATGAATGTTCATACAAAGTTTCAAAGCAATATCTTTGATGGTGTTGGAGATATATATCTTCCAAAACACTTTAACCGAAAACTTTAACCAAGTGTTGACGAAATGGCGCCGTCAACACTTGGTTAAAGTTTTCGGTTAAAGTGTTTTGGAAAGTATATATCTCCAAAACACTGTTCCCCATTTATACTCACAGAGCCTCTGCAAGTTGTCCAGATAAAACTTTTAAATAAACAATAAACAAGTTAAACCTGACAGACCATGAGCACATTTTGTATGAAATCGAAGAACATTATATGGTTTTATTTATAATCCGATTGACATCCATAATTTTTCGTGATCACCGCCAGTTCCTTTCACAATATAAATTATTACTGGTTAAAGTAATTTACAGATTCAAGCTTATTTAGCAAGTAACGTCCAGTCCAATGCTTTACCTTGGTTAATGCTCCTGAAAAATGGTTACCCAAATGCTTTACCTTGGTCAATGTTCCCGAAAAACGGTTACCCAAATGCTTTACCTTGGTCAATGCTTATGAAAAGTGGTTACCCAAACTTAACCTTGGTTAATGTTCCTGAAAAATGGTTACCCAAATGCTTTACCTTGGTCAATGCTCCTGAAAAATGGTTACCCAAATGCTTTACCTTGGTCAATGCTCCTGAAAAATGGTTACCCAAATGCTTTAGTTTAATCAATGATCCTGAAAAATGGTTACCCAAATGCTTCACCTTGGTCAATGCTCCTGAAAAATGGTTACCCAAATGGTTTACCTTGGTCAATGCTCATGAAAAGTGGTTACCCAAATGCTTTACCTTGGTCAATGCTCCTAAAAAATGGTTATCCAAATGCTTTACCTTGGTCAATGCTCATGAAAAGTGGTTACCCAAATGCTTTACCTTAGTCAATGCTCCTGAAAAATGGTTACCCAAAAGCTTTACCTTGGTCAATGCTCCTGAAAAGTGGTTACCCAAATGCTTTACCTTAGACAATACTCCTGAAAAATGGTTAACCAAAGGCTTAACCTTGGTTAATACTCCTGAAAAATGGTTACCCAAATGCTTTACCTTGGTCAATACTCCTGAAAAATGGTTACCCAAATGCTTTACCTTGGTCAATACTCCTGAAAAATAGTTACCCAAATGCTTTACCTTGGTCAATACTCCTAACAAATGGTTAACCAAAGGCTTAACCTTGGTTAATACTCCTGAAAAATGGTTACCCAAATGCTTTACCTTGGTCAATGCTCCTGAAAAATGGTTACAATTTTTGTTGAGGAGATGATACTGGTCACCCTTATATTCCTTGCCCAACTCTTCCACAATCTTCTGTACCTCATCCATCGTGAAGTCAGTAGTACCAAGCGCTAAAGACTCTCTGTAAGGCACAGAAGCTGATATAAAATGTAATGTTTACAAGAATCCAAGCTGCAATGCTTCCTTTTGAATGCTAAACATGTTATATCAGTATAATATGCAAGCACGGTGCTAGGCATTAAGACCCCCACCCCCTGCCCCCTGAAAATAAACTTATATATCATTTATACCGATCGCAAAGCAAGTTCTAGCAACTTCTGTTAATCGCTCTTGATGGCTTCCAGGGTAGAACCAGTACTAAAGAACCCACAACCTCTCGATCTGGAGTCTGATGTTCTACCACTGGATCCCATACAAATAAATATGGGTGTTTTCCCCAGCAGCTCTAAAAATAATAGAGTAAGTAGGAATTTATATTTCCTTTTCATATGAACTAAATCATAAGCTGAATATTATCTAGTCATAAATTGATGGAGATAAAATTGAACTATTTTTTTTTCATCTAGGACCAGCGCCAAAATAAAGGGTTGGTCAGATAACTGGAAACCCAACTTTTTTTCTTTTTTGACTTAGTGCTTGAAATGGTTTACTTTTCCTAAGATAAACCCGTTACCGGGTCTGGTAAGAGCAGAGTATGCCTATTTATGCCCATTTGTCAGTCAATGTTGTTTGGTAGGTCCTCTACAAACACAATTAATATACAGATATCACCCTACCAGGGCTTCTAAAATTTTAAAATGCAAATCAGTCCAGGTTTTTCACTGCCGTAAGAATCGCACTTATTTTGAAAAAATCACTAAAATCGCCGTACACCACCCACCATGTATTTTTTCCGTTTAGTCATTGATATAGAGAACTATTTAAAATGTATGTTTGTATTATATTTGTATTATTAATGACTTACTTTATCACAATTTGTACATTTTAATGACTGACATCATGTCTTCGCTTTACTGAATGAATAATTTTCACTCAATATTAAAATTGTTGATCATTTGAGGAATTGAACCGGAAGTGTTTAATAAAGCGGGTAGGTATAAAACGCGGACTAACACACGCGGACTAGCGGATTATATACGATTTTACATAAATTTGAGTAATATCGTTTTTCATCAATTAGCTTAATTAATACCAAATGTTACGACTAACGCAAACAATTTCGGTCCGACTTAAAAAAACAACGGTGTCAGGTTTGATCACTTTCCTTAATTAATGACATTAATATTATACTTAAAGTTATTGTAAACAAAAAATCAAACAAACAATTAACACATCTCGGTATTATTTTTTATTTTAATGACGCAAACAAATTTCAGTCCCAGCTTTGGCTACTTAAAAAAACAACCGACACAAGCAAACAGGCTAACTAACACCTTACGACTAACTGTATATCAAAGAAATAACAGAGGGTATACTTTCACTGATCACACATCAGAGGCATGCAGTTTAGGCTATAGACTCTTCCGGAAAACTCCCTACTATCGGTAATGGTTTAGTCCAAATTGACCAAATTGACCTACTTTCGCACAGCGAGTGACAAACAATTGTGTTATGGATCAAAGAATATTGCCGCAAGGCATATTTTAGGATATCAGAAGGAGTGTGAAGGCCAATTGTAGATTTTTTAACGACCGATAGCTAAAATATCTGGGACCGATTTAAACAGAGATTTTGAAAAGAAAAACGGTCCGGAGAAACAGATTTCGGTCTGGGAACCGATAAACCGGCGATTTTAGAAGCCCTGCACCCTACATAAAGTAAACAATTGCAATTTTGACAATTTCCAGTAGGTGTGCATTTAGCTAAACTAAACATTAATGAATAAAACCGCCGAATGATCCTAAATTAGACACACAATCATATTCGTCATCACAATGTTTGTTTTTTTAAGTACTCACTTGAATTTGAATTGTTCGCCCAGGTCCTCAGCGTCCCTGGGAAGGATTTCAAACACGCCCGACATGGGCAATGGGTGACCACCATATGCGTATTCTGTAGTGTAAATACAAAACAGCTGGCTTAGGCATCAATATAAATGTATCTTCTTATCATAGCTTTACTGAAGTACTGAAGTTCACCAAGCCTCCTGAAACACTCCATCCTATTTATAATATGTTATACAAACATAGACATGGTCAGCTTGGTTTCATGAATTGGGCCTCAATTTAAAGCATGCATGCATGCTTTCTTTAGCATGAAATTGCTGCAATATATAATATTGCACTTTCTTCATTTTTTCCCATGACCTAAAACTGTTAAAATTGCAGTGGTGAAATATCTATAAGATTAGCATTTGAAACTGTGCAGTACAAAACACCTTTAAAAACTAGCTATTGTTTGGGGCACTTGCATATATACTGTTTGAATAGTGGTGATATAAAGGATATATATCAATGGAAAAGGTATGTTTAGCTTTAATTACAAACAGAGCTGATAGAAAACCTTGAAATAATTGTGATTGGGGCATTAAAAGACAGAAACGTCATACATTCTGACGAATGACCCCCTTATATGTTAATTATGTACTGTATAATCCCTAAAAAACACCCCCGGGTGCATAACATTTTTGAAAAGGGGGGGTGTTTATGAGACCAAAAATACATAATTTAATTAAATCAGACATTATTTAAGGATTTTAAGTTTTCTAGTGATTTTGTGTGTTCCATTGTGAATGAAACATATTAACTTGCATCTTTTGGTAAATGATGGGGTGAGGGGTGGGGAGGCATTTATTATTTAGAGGGCATTTATTATTCAACTTCGACTTTTGAAGTCTTAAGTGTTACCGTGGATATGGCAAAAAAACACAAAAAACATCCGGACAGACAAAAGTATGGACTAAAGGCCAAACACTCTATACCAACAACTCTATGAGACCAGGGATAAAAAGAGCAGTATCTCAAATGAGAGTACAGTAAGTTTACCTGTGCCATATATACAGACTCCCGAGTGATAGACGCCGACACCTACATGGGATGTGTACTCATTTATCCAATACTGAAATAAAACAAAATTACATTAGTAAAAAGTACAGCATTCAGAAATTAACTCTTTTTTATGGTAGTCTGCTATGAACTAAAACTATTGCTGAAGGTGATGAATACCCCCGCTTTTTTTTTATTCTAAGTCAAACAAAGGGCCATAATTTTTCAATAAATTAGGCAATCAACAATGGGTGATGAAGAGGGACATATGGTCATCAGTTGTTATGAGTATTCAAAGTTTGGAAACAACCCATTCAAAACTGTGTGAGAAAGGCTGGTAATAAAAAAGTGACGGGACAAAAATGTTTTGTGACGGGACGTTACGAACAGCGTGATTCCTATATAAACCCCACTTCACTTTATGAAAGTTGGGGTGTAATTATATATACTTAAACAAGAGGTCAATGACCTTGAAGCTCTACTGATTGATTTTGATTTCAGGAAGTAGACGCTACAAACTTGTTTTTTGAAAAAATATTTTTAGCCGTGGCGGCCATCTGGAATTTCCGGCCGACCTGAAATTTTGCTAGGATCAATTAGACATCAAGAGCAACATTCCTGTAAAGTTTCATGAAAATCCGTCAAGTAGTTTCAGAGGAGTAGTTGCTACAAGTTTTCATTATATAACTCTATGTAAACAAAGATGGCCACTGGCAGCCATGTTTAACGTCGAATCAAAATAATGTTCGACTCGGATAACCAACATGTCATGCTGATCATTTTAGAAAAAGTCCCATATCAATATCACTTATAGCTTTCAAGAAGTAGTCGCTACAAACTTATTTTTTTTAAATCTATTTTTAGCTGTGGCGGTCATCTTGAATTTCTGGCCGATCTGAAATTTTGCTAGGATCAATTAGACATCAAGAGCAACATTCCTGTGAAGTTTCATGAAAATCCGTCAAGTAGTTTCAGAGGAGTAGTCGCTACAAGTTTTTATTATATAACTCTATGTAAACAAAGATGGCCGCTGGCAGTCATGTTTAGGGGGCACTCCTCAGTTTCGCATGAATGTCCATGGTAAATCAGAAAGAAATCAACTAAGCATCTTTTAGGTCCATGGATGGTCTTTATAATAATTATGAAACACATGTTTGATGTTTTTTTCAGTTTTGATAACTTCCAAGTTTATTTTGGTGTATTGGAATATGCATTCTTTGGGTTTTTTGGAGGCTATAAATAGAAAAATGTGAACCAATCAAAAACTTCCTAAAAGTAGTTAAAATGGCTGATTTTCACTGACGAGGAGATCAGCGTGGAATAACTTTTTAAAATGCCGGACTAGGTATGTAAAATTTAGCATTTCCTGATATGCAAGAGCATTATGAGTGCAGACATGACCCTGATATGTGTAGGAATTTTTTTTATTTTTATTTATTGACATTTGAAATATTGCTAAAATTGCATTTTTAGCATGTTTTAAGGGGTGGGGGTAATCTTAAAGAAATGGGACTAAAGTTGTACAGAAAATGCTTTTTGATACTTTTATTTGGTATGGAAACATCGGTAATTTTATTGTCTTCTAAGAAATGTATGACACAATGATGATGTGATTTATTTTTGCTCAAGAATTCAGGCTAAGAGCTTGTCATGGGTTTGATGATTGAGAAATGTACATTAAACTGTGGAGTGCCCCCTTAACGTCGAATCAAAATGATTTTCAACAAGGAACAACATCATGTCATGCTGATCATTTTAGAAAAAGTCCCATATCAATATCACTCAGAGTTTTCAAGAAGTAGTCGCTACAAACTTGTTTTTTAAAAACCTATATTTAGATTTGTTGGCCATTTTGGATTTCACATCAACATGAATTTTTGTTAGGATCAACTAGACTTCATGGGCAACATTTCTGTAAAGTTTCATGAAAATCCATTCAGTAGTTTCAGAGGAGTAGTCGCTACAAAAAAAGTTTACGGACGGACGGACAGACGGACGACGGACACCGCACCACGGCATAAGCTCTGCTGATCTCCGATCAGTAGAGCTAAAAATGCCCCCGGAGTGGTTTGACCTGGAGCCACTGACCTGGATTTTACGTGTGACACAGCATCTTGTTGTGGGGAGCACGTGTGACAAGTTATTTGAAAATCCGTCTATGAATGTCGGAGTTATTAACCGGACACGAAAGCACTTCTTTTTTACCTTTGACCTTTAAGTGTGACCTTGACCTTGAGCCATAGACCTGGATTTTGCATGCGACACATCATCTTGTTGTGGTGAGCACTTGTGTTTAAAAATCCGTCCAGGAATGTCAGAGTTATTGACCGGACACAATTGTAAGGACGGATAATCCGAGCCTTCTCTGACCGTACCAGCCCTTTTTTACGATTTTGATATTTATTATGGCTGTGTACGGTCAGAGGCACTACTATAGTAAAAACATTGGGATTTCCTCACCCGCGAGGGAGAGGAGCTATCAACAGTGTCTACGACGTCGTGTCAAATATTTACCATAATTTAGACAAACTAATCGATTAACTAATGTGTTTTGGAGTACCGAAATATTTCCAATATCCAATACAACTTTAGCAAGCTTAATACAACACATATTTCAGTTCAGAGGGGTGAATACATATGTTGATAAGCGTTTTAGATGCATCTAATGTTATTCAATGCATACTTATCTCGATATCTTGACTTAAAACCAAGAGGGTGGCCCATAGCTCCTCTCCCTCGCGGGTGAGGAAATCCCAATGTTTTTACTATAGTAGTGCCTCTGACCGTACACAGCCAGAATAAATATCAAAATCTTTAAAAAGGGCTGGTACGGTCAGAGAAGGCTCGGATTAAAGGACATACTGACGGAGCGACTACTATGAAGGGCGGCGTAACTATACATACAAGATACATATTTATGTAATACTTTTTTTTTTGTTGTTGATTGTTCTATCAATCTGCAAAATGGTTAATGGCGTATCTATAAATAACGTTGAATATTAAAACCACTTAAGATGCCATTCTTGTCTTATCTCTAAGTATTGATAGTTCAAAAGCAAAAGATAAAATATATGGAAAACTTCAGAACGTAATTATATGTATTGTCTGGGGAACTTGTTTCTGCCAAAGGTTTCTTTTCAGACACAAGTTATATAAGTGAAACAGGCAAAAAAAACACCTTACTTTTCGAAATTGGATGATAAATAAAAAATGTGGTCGTCAAATTTGTTTGTGATAGCCTAAATTCTGCTCCATCAAAAGTAGTCCATATTAATGCCAAATTAATTTGTTTTGAACTATTTCATATCAATTAAAATTTAAATATTAAAATATATTTATATGATTAATGTGACAATTTCCATTTATTTTCATACACATGATCATTGAGTTCGATGACATATGTGTTAAGGAGAGCTAGTTGTGAAGTCTTGCCAGATTTACAATATTAAATATGTCTTAGGATGCTAGTTTGGTGACTTAACCATATATATATCTTGTGTTTGGGATAACTGGTAAATGGTTCTCATATCACCTTTACCTGTTTATTGTATCTTTTATAACAATATACATTCACTACTTGCTTTTCACCAAACTTACCATATCGTATGTGTTAACAATCACTGGTTCTCGTGCCATCTTTATTTTTTTATCTTTAATAACAATATACTATGTCCACCAAGCTTATGCTTTATCACTCAGCATTTTGTTATCATGTTTCTACCTTCAATAATCTGAAACTGTAAGAAAATTTATTACAGATAAATAATAATATATGTCACTTCAAACATTTGCATAAAAATTAAGTGTTAATTTTTTTGGTATTGGGGTCGGGGCCGTTACAAATAGATCAAGACATCTCATTCTATAAAGTACACAAGTGTATATACATGTCTAGTTTATACAAAAATACAGGCAATACTTGCAAAGTAAAAGTTTCTTTCACCTATAAACCATTAATTATATGATGGTATACGAAAAAATGAAGACCTAACCTAGATTCCATGGTTTATTGTTTACATCAGTGATGTGTTTAAACAATACATATATATTCGTTTTTATTTGATATTTTAAGCAATTTTAGGTAACTGATATGACCAAATTAACTTCCATAGAATTTGTTGTCAAAGGGCTCTTCAGCGAGCGCTGACTCTTCTATTTTTAGTAACATGATACACTTTCAGTTGACACTAACCGTCTGCAAGTAGAATGATTATACATGTAGGTGTACCGGAAGTGAATCAAATCCCATTGAGTCCAATACAATATTGTCCAAGCTTTCTAGTTAGCCATTTTTCAGCATGATGTTCAAACTAAGATTCAATTACATATTCTTAGTCATGAGACCTGCCTCTCTAGAAAACTGCTGAGAATAGTAGGGGTCATGTGGCATATAAGAAAATAAAATTCTGATCTTTTATGACACCATGAACAAATGCATTGATTCGGCACCTCTTAAATGTGTTCTACTTTCACTTTCAAAACTTTCAAGTTGATAAATAAAATCATCATACAATCATGTAAATGGTTCTTAGCTATCACAAACAAGTCAATAAAGTCATTTCACCCAGAAAAACAGGCCTTAAATACTCAAAATCACAAAAAAAGTTAGGGATTATATATTTGGGAACTCCTTTCTACAACACCAGGCATGAATACCACAGAGATTTACTTCCTGCATACCTATAACTCGATTTATAACATTTTAAACAGAGGTTGAAAAGTTGACTTAGGGAACAATTTATTAAATAGGTATGTGTTACTTACAAAGGTAATAACTTAGCTTTATAAAAAATTTCTGAACTGTATTTCATTTTTTACTCATCAAATAGTTAATCAACCTTTTGTATGTAAACACCGGCTGATCGTCTGTCAATGCTCTTCTGTATCTGTGTATTGTACACGTTTCCCGTCACAATGATATCGTATAGACTTAAGAATAAATTTAAAAGCGAGGAAAAAAAAAAGATTAAAAAGGGATAGGAAAGGTGGAAGGAAGATATACTTAGTCGCTAATTGCGTGATTGATCTTCATAGTCTTGGAAAACCATGCAAAATAAAATTTACCTCAAGATTATAGGTACCTCGAGAACAGGATACTTAATGATACGTTTAATGATAATCAATTTTATTGTACAAATCCTTGTGATAATCTTTAAAATGGAATATTTTTTTCTTTTAACTCAAATACAGTACAGTATCCCTGGACACCTTTCTTTGCATGTAACGATGTTTGACTCTTGACATTTCAGTTTGGCTCTTGGAATGTTTAAGTCAAGTCAGTTTTAAAGTCGATAGAGACCCCGCCATGAATCGAAAAACCTTGCTCTGACAAATACTGAAAGAATCTTCATCTGTTCATTTATGAGTCATCATGGACAAAAACTGGATCGACTTCAAATTCAATATTATTCTAGCATATTATTAAATATCTACGCTTACATTTACACTTCATTACAATCGCAACAATTATATAAAACAAATGAATGTATACTTGCTGAATAATTACCATATAATTTCAGGAAAATAGGACAATTTGTCAACAAAACTGGGAAATAAATTGAAGGTGCAACAGGAAGTGTTTACTACGTCATAGTTTTTGGTTTATTCACAAAGGATAGTACTTTCCATTTATCTGATTACTATTTAATTACCTCTAGATAATTGTACAAACGTTTTAATATTTATCATTTTTAACTATTTGAAGAACTATATTTAAAAAAGATACATGTATATAATTGATTGTCACCATCTGACACTTCTCGTTTAAGTCCTGCCCGAGTTGGTTGTCTATAACACGAACTGTCCTTTGCGACAGAGTACACAAAAGGCAGAAATGTTTACAAGAAATGTATGCAGATTTGCATTTTCATTACGGAAAACAACAAATAAGCAGCTTAAAACATGCAGGGAATTGCACAAATCAGCTGTAAGGAACTTTTTCTTTGTGGGTTATGTAAACATATGACATGTCATTGGACTTTATGAACGTAATCAACATTTTAGTGGCAACTAATTGAAGGTCAAAATATTTAGTTTTACTTAGCCGTAACTATTACTAGTATTATATCATCTGCATCTGGATCTGGATAAATACAACGCAGGACCTGTTACAGCATACTCGCGTCGGGAGAGAGAGTGTTAAATATTTAGTAAAAGCTTGGAGAAAGCGGGGGTAATCTGTGCATTGACTACACGGTCATAATTTTTTAGAAAGAAAGTTTTTGAAATGTTCTGTGTTGCTTTGTTGTTAGATCTGTGGTTGCACTGATTCTCTTGTTGTTTTTTTTGCAGATCTTTCAGATCATTGTCTCAGGGTTTTCAATAAGAGCTGACCGTTTCAAATGAGGTTTGGGTCGGCTCAAATCTCCGAAGAAAAAAAATAAAATCTGCAACTCCGGTGATGACGACAACAATATTATTTTCCTTTGCATTCGTGTTGCATATTAACTTGTGTAAGCGTTCCAGTATGTAAACTACAATACCATTCGTCAAACCTTGGTCGATTCGTCATGATTGTCCAATCGCGAACTTGATAACATTTTATCACAGAACCTTGAGAAATGTCGGCGGCAAAATACGATTTTTTCACCCCAATTGTTGGAAGTTAGTTAAAAGCGGAACATTCCGGTGTTTGAGTTTACTATTAAATTTGTTTAAGTTATTGTTTGTTTGTTTGTTCTGTTCTTATTCATCGCGTCTTGAATATTTTTTCGCCTTAATAGCCTATATCACGCGAACATACCCGTAATGCACAAACGGGACTTTTGTTAGTTTTTGAGTAGAGATCGGGTGAAATTGATCGTGGTTTTCAAGAATGGTTTGTCGAGAGAAATACTTAGAGGTATAAGGTACGACACTTTTTGCAGATGTATTATATTATAATCTGTCTCACGGAAAAGGGGAGGTGCATCATTAGGATAAATGATGTACCCAGTCTGCGAAATTAACTTTTGGACTTGGTTGTCCTACGGGCAACCATTTCAACAAAAATTGGTTGCCCGAAAGGAAAAGTGGTTGCCCGAAATGTTTCTTTCAAAACCTGAAGGCTTTATTACTCTAATGATATATGTAAACAAAGCAAAAAATTATGTCTTCACAATATTTTTTCATTATTCATTCTTTTGTATACAAAGAAAGAAGATTGTCTATGTCTTTCTCTGATAAGTCACAGTCATCATTAGAGTCATCATGATTTTTGACTGTTTACGTTTTTTTATAGTGTCAATACGCATGCAAGAAAGGAACATCAGTGTCTAATCTGGATTCTGTCTGTGCACCAAGGGCACTGCATTTTACCATCTTCGGTACATTTAAGCCACTCTCGACCAACTTGCCAAGAAGAAACAAATTTCTGTCTCTTTTGGCTTCGTAACGCTTACTTGACTCTTGTTTGTTCTCTTTCACTGGTTTGCCATGAATGGCATTCATCACGTACCGCAATATTGACATTTATGACAATCGGAAACACGTTTTTAGCGACGCATGCACTAAATTAGCATATTGATGATGTTTATTTTATTCTCACGATTCGTGTATAATTGTAATTTTCCGTTGTTCCATCGGAACTCTTCGCCAATTTTCGTACCGGTAAATGTGGATTCCCGAGTGACGGAATCCGACGAGGCAATTCCGATTAGTTGCTCTATACAAAATAAAGAATTCGACAAAATCCGATCAAAAACGAGGTCGTGACGTGTTGTGACCTTCCACAGAGGGACACAATTAATTAATCAATTCCTCGTAGCGTTTATACCGGTGTCACAGTAATTTTCTCAACATCCATGAAAAAGCCGAAATCGTGTTTCCTGTTCGACTTTTATACTTATTTTGATTGACAAATAGTGTTGCGCTTTCAGAAATTTTGGTTGCCCGATCGGACAACCAAAGAGGGAACACGTGGTTGTCCTGTTTGTAAATTAGTTGTCCCGGACAACCGCTAATTTCGCAGACTGTGTACCCCACCCACCCCTTTTCGTCATTCTGTCTTCAACCAAACTTTGGCCTGACACAAAATAAAATAATAAAAAGTGCCATATGTGGAGAGGTTATACCCATTTTTTTTTTGAAATCGGGCTTAAAACCGCTTTGCCATTTTGGAGCTATTTTTTGGCATGCAAGGGGTTAGGGATGATATTTGCATATAAGGCGAGGCCGAGGGAATGCTATTTGAGCTGTGTTACCCGGATATATGTCTCTCGCAGGTTTTATTCCCGGGTTCCAAGTTTTTCAAGCGCAGTGCCGAAAAACAGTAAGCGTAAATTGAATATCTACAGTAGAATTTGCAGCAACACTTATTAGTCTCTGGGCATAACTTCACCTGGATATGGCACTTTTTTTATTATTTTATTTTGTGTCATGCCAAAAGTTTGGTTGAAGACAGAATGACGCATGATGCACCTTCCTTTTCCGTGAGGTAGATTATAAATAGATCTACAAAAACTTTTGTACCTTACACCTCTAAGTATCTCTCTCGACAAAACATTCTTGAAAACCACGATCAATTTTACCTGATCTCTGCTGAAAACATATAAGTGTTGCTATTTTTCACATGTTCTTTATTATAATTATTATCTAAAATTCTCTTTATCCAACTGATGTTAGTCCCTGTCAGGGTTGATATTAGATGATCAGTCAGGGCAGGTAAAGCTTATTTCTAAAGCCAATACAAAAAGTCACGACTTGTCAAAGAACACTGTATATATATATGTTTATCTGAAACAATTTGTTTTTAAAAGTTGTTTGCAGTTCTGTAGTTTGGATCGGAATAGGATAAGTATTGTCAAAAGATGTCCGACAGATATTTATTTAGTCTGATATAAGGTTTTAAAATGTAAAAAAAATGTCTCTTTTCTAAAAATTGCCCATTTTAATGTGCTTAACATTGTTTTTACCCCCCACTAAAATCGCTCAGAATTCAGGAAATGGCGTTTAGGTGAACCAAATTTTACAACGGCTTGCTCAATCAAAACTGATTGAAAACCCTGTTGTCTTTATGAACGTAATCAACATTTTAGTGGCAATGAATTGAAGGTCAGAATCTTTATTTTTAGATGTGACTATTATATTATTTGGATCTGGATAATACAACGCAGGACCTGTTACAGCATAGAGAGAGCGAGTGTTAAATATTAAGTAACAAGCTTGGAGGACTGTTTTAAAGCGTGGTACTGTCTGCGCATTGACTACACTGTCATAAGGCCTAAAAAAAATAATGTGTGTTTCTGGTTTCACCCTGTCAAAAAGTTAGGGAAGTAGGTAGGAAATTTTTTTTTTTTTAGATATTTTTTTTTTTTTAGATATTTTTTTTTTTAGATATATATTGTTCGCATATATTATGCCATTTTTGTACTAAGGCAACTTCTTGATAACCTTTGCAAACAGTTTGGATCCAGATTAGATGCTTAACAACTCTGTGTCTCATCAGGATACAAACTGTTTGACACTTGTTAAGTTTAAACTATGAATTCATGTTAAATTGATGCTAATAAAATTATCATTTGAATAAAAATATTTGTTGTTTGATTGTAATATCTTTTTTTTTTTTTTTTTCTTTTTTAGCTCTACTGGCCGAAGGCCAGCAGAGCTTATGGGATGCCGAGTTGTCCGTCGTCCGTCCGTCGTCCGTCCGTCGTCCGTTGTTAACTTTTGTCTTGTTAAGACGATAGGGCCTTCATTTTTCATTCGATCTTTAACAGGTTGTTAATATCAATGAAAGCTCGGATGAGTTCGAAAACCAGCCAGATCAGACAGGTAACAGCGGAGTTATGGCCCTTGATTTAGTTAAAAATGCTATGTTGTTAAATTTTGCCTCGTTAAGACGATTGGGCCTTCATTTTTCATCCTGTCTTTACCAAACTTTACCACATTGTTAATATCAATGAAAGCTCGGACAAGTTCGAAAACCAGCCAGATCGGACCAGTAACAGCGGAGTTGTAGCCCTTGATTTAGTTAAAAATGCTATATTTTGCATCGTTAAGACGACAGGGGCTTCATTGTTCATCCGATCTTTTCCAATCTTTATCAGATTGTTAATGTCGTTGAAAGCTCGAACAAGTTCGAAAACCATTCATATCGGACCAGTAACAGCAGAGTTATGGCCCTTGATTTAGTTAAAAATGCTATATTTTGCCTCGTTAAGACGATAGGGGCTTCATTGTTCATCCGATCTTTACCAAACTTGATCAGATTGTTAATATCAATGAAAGCTTGGACAAGTTCGAAAACCAGCCATATCGGACTAGTAACAGCGGAGTTATGGCCCTTGATTTAGTTAAAAATGCTATATTTTGCCTCGCTAAGACTATATGGGCTTCATTGTTCATTCGATCTTTACCAAACTTTATCAGATTGTTAATATCAATGAAAGCTCAGACATGTTCAAAAACCAGCCATATCGGACCAGTAACATCGGAGTTACGGCCCTTGAATTATTTCAAAATGATATATTTTGCCTCGTTAAGATGATAGGGCCTTCATTTTTCATCCGATCTTTACCAAGCTTCATCAGATTGTTAATGTCTATGAAAGCTTGATCAAGTTCGACAACCAACCAGATCGGACCAATAACAGCGGAGTTATAGCCTTTGATTTTGTTAAAAATGCTATAATTTGCCTCGTCATATGATAGGGCCTTCATTTTGCATCTGATCTTTACCAAATCTTTGCCAAACTTTACGACTGTCTTTTTTATATTATTATTAATTTTATTTTAAATATTTATTTTTTTAATTTTTTTTTATTCAAATTTTTTTTTTATTCAATTTTTTTTTAATATATATTTTTTTTTTAATTATTATTATTATTATTTTTTTTTCTTTTGAAATTATTCCTTTTTTTCATATTTTTCTTTTTTTTAAATTATTTTAGCTCTATGTTGGACCAGTCGGACCAGTAACAGAGGAGTTATGGCTCTTGATTTAGTTAAAAATGCTATATTTTGCCTTGTTAATATGGTATGGCCTTCATGTTTCATCTGATCTTTACCAAACTTTACCAGATTCTTTAGTTATGCCCCTGGATTTAGTTAAAAAGCTGTTTTTTGCCCGAAACTTTAAAAAAAAACGTAAATGGCAGTCACTCGCTTCATTGATGTTATAAGAGCCATGTTAGCCAGTAGAGCGTCCACAGGCCCTCTTGGGCCTCTTGTTTTATCTCCCTACAAATATTTAGGGTCGGCGGTGAAAAAGTAGGGTCGGTCGGGAAACCGGAAACACACATATTTTTTTTTTTAGGCCTAATCACTTCACTGTAGCTTTTTTAAAGAAGGTTTTTGAAATGTTCTGTGTTGCACTGATTCTCTTGAAATCATTTATTGTTGTTTTTTTGCAGATCTTTCTATAATATTTTTTTCTTCATAGTCTTTAAAGTTTTTTGCTTTTGTATTGCGTTTCGGTCTGACTGGCGTTAGATACTCTTGAGGGTGTATAGCCGGCACCAACCCTCCAACAACTTTGTAGAAGAACCATTACCTAAGTCTGTTCTGTTCTCTACGCTCTAAAAAGGAGGGTAGATCAAGTTCCTCCTGCATCTTCGACCTGCACCTACCTCCCTGGTACGTCTTATAGTGGCCAGAAAAAAATCGAGCAGGCTGATGTTGGATGCGTTCCAGCATATTGATGTCCTTGGAGAGGAATGGGTCTCAAACAATGGAGGCATATTCAAGCATTGATCTTACAAGGGAGATGTATGCTTTCATTCTGCATGTTTGTGGGCAGTGTCTTAGATTTCTTCTGAGGACGCATAGTGGGGAGTTTTCTTTCTCCCATTTCTTTTTGTTTTTAACATTTTATTTCTTTTCAATACAATAATGTACAAAAGCTATAATTATGAAATTATATTCAACAATCAATTACAATATAATGTATTGAAAAGAAAACGTTTAGTTTTAATAGAAATATATAGGGAGAAAAAGGTAGATGATAGAAAGATAGTAAAAAAGAAGAGTATAGTATGAGTATAGTAAGAGGTATATCTATGGAAAGTGATCGTTACTAATTAACCTTCTATCTCTATTTCATTTCTCAAATGTCAACAAAGTTCCATTTGGCATTGTGTTGTTCAAGTTTGTTCTTAGAAAATGCAATAATTTCCTCAATATCTTTCCTATAATGCAAATATCTCATAAAGCAATCAATATCAGGGATGGTTTTATAATACTTGTTTCTGTATAGAAAGTATTTTGAAATAATAATAATAAAGTTCAAAATACTAGCGTTTCTGTTGTTTTTACATATTAAACCAAATGATACAGTCTTTAAATCAAAAGTAATTTGAAACCCTTTGCTTTGTAGAATTTGTTGTAATTGTGACCAAAATATCTGGCTTATATGACATTCCCAAAAGAGATGTGTAATCGTTTCCACATGCATGTTGCAAAAGTCACAAAGACTTGAATTCACTAGCTTGCATTTGTGTAGTAGTTTATTGGAAGGTAAAATTCGAGTAAGATATTTATACTGAAATGCTCTTAATTTCGTATCTATAGTACATCGAAAAGGTATTAAATAAATTTGTTTCCACTCTAAATTTTCAAATATTTCTTCCCATTTACTCTGCGGTTTTTTAATTCTTTTTTGACATTTGTTTTCTATTAGTAATTTATATATTAATCCATTAACCTTATTTCCTTCAAGAACTTTGTTTATTAAAGATTGATGTATGTTTTCCATGTTGTTTATTGCTTCTGTCTTGAGTTTTTCTTTCCAGTCAGGTGGTATACTTGTAATAAGTGAATGGTATTTTAAAAAATCTACTTCGCTAATATCATAAATTTGTTTGAATTCAGGAAATGTGAAAAATCTTTTATTTGTATAATCGTATAACTGTTCAATATATTTTATCCCTCGATTTTCCCATGTTTTTAAATATGTTGGTTTGCCATTGATTTTAATTGCTGAATTGTTCCATATTATCTCTTTGGAAATGTTGTCTGTAGTCTGCCTAAAATTCACATATGCCCAACTTTCTATTATTTCTGTAAGAAACGTTCCCCTTATTTTTAAACGTTTTACATCTGTAGTATTTAAATTACCTTCAAAAAGCAGTTTTCCTCCTAATTTATTTATTTCATTTACATATAGTTCTTTCCAATGTCCTTTATTACTATCATCTAAAATTCTCTTAATCCAACTGCATTTTAAAGAATTAAGATAAAACTCTATATTAATCATTTTAAGCCCTCCATTTTCATAATCTTGTATAATGGTTTCTCTATTTATCTTATCTGGTTTATCGTCCCAAAGAAAACTGAAAGTAGCTTGAGTTATTTTTTTCATGATATCTTTTTGTGGGTTTTCAAGAACTGATAGTGGATATATGAGTTTAGGTAGAGCAAACGTTTTTATGACTGTGATTTTTCCCAATAGTGATAAATTGTACTTTCGCCAACTATTAAGACACGTATAAAAATCTTTTATTTTTGGGTCTAGGTTATATTCATGCATTTTCCCTTTATTATTTGTAAAAACCATCCCTAAAGTAGTTGCTTTGTCTGATGTCCATGTGAACTTTTTACTCTTACAAAATTCGATATTACTTTTAGCTAAAGACCCTGCGCGCAGAACAGTTGACTTTTTTGTATTAAGTTTTAAACATGAAATTCCTCGAAAGTCTTCTATAACGTTAATTAAATTTTCAAAAGATCTACGTGACCCGTCTGTGATAAAAGTAGCGTCATCAGCAAATAATGTCTGTTTAAGTTCTTGGTTTGTAATTCTTATACCATTAATAGTTTCATCTTGGGCGACTGCAATAGACAATATTTCAATAGCTATAATAAATAAAATTGGAGATAATGGGCATCCTTGTCTTACCCCCTGTTGTACTGTAAATCCTTCTGACATGTGACCATTATTTGAAACACAACTTTGTATATTATTATAGAATAATCTTATCCAGCCTACTAGAGATTCTCCGAAGTTAAAATACTCTAAGCACTTAAAAATAAAATCATGATTTAAACTATCGAATGCTTTTTCAAAATCTGCAAAAAATAAAATGCCTGCATTATCATTATCGTTTAAAAATTCTAGTACATCAAAAAGCATTCTAATATTTTCTCCGATATACCTTCCTTGTATGAACCCTGTTTGAGCTGAACTTATAATAGACGGAATAACATTTTTAATACGATTTGCTATTGACTTTGTTGCAATTTTATAATCTATATTTAGTAACGTTATCGGTCGCCAATTTTCTAACTTGGTTAATTCTTTATCCTTTTTCGGTAGCAATGTAATAATTCCTTGTCTTTGTAATGTAGTTAAACTTCCTGTGTCGTACGAGTGATTTATTGACTTTATGAAAAATGGTTTAATGTCGTTCCAAAATATATTTTAGAATTCGGTTGTAATTCCATCAGATCCTGGACTTTTGTTATTTTTCATTGCCTTAAGAGCTTGAGCACACTCATATTCGATTAGTTTTCCTTCACAAATATGTTTCTGTTCTTCGTTAAGTTTTTCTACATTTGCATTTGGAAAAAAATTTCGCATCGATTCTATAGTTTCAATTCGTTTATATAACTTTTCGTAATAATCCTTGGTTTCTGTCAAAATATCCTTATAATCTGTTACTTCTGCATCATCTTTAATAAGTCTTGTAATTGTTTTCCTTTCTGCGTTTCCTTTTTCTAAATTTGAGAAATATTTCGTATTTTTTTCTGCCCCTTCTATGTATTGCGCCTTAGACCTTAAAATAATTCCATCTGTATGTTTTTCTATTATTTTCTTCAATTTTTGTTTTTCTACATTTAAAAGTTCTAATAATTCATTATTATTTATATCGTCTGCTAGCTTTTTTCTATTTTATCGATTTCCGCTGTAACATTTTTCTCTTCTTTTAAATCTTTCTTCTTTTTAGTTGAACAATATTTTATAGTTTCGTTTCTAATCGATCCTTTCATTATTTCCCATAACGTGTTTGGGTTGCAGTCTTTATTTATTTCCGTTATTTCTTTAATGCCTTCCCGTATATTTTTTGATAATCCTTATTGAGAAGAACGCTGTTATTAAGTTTAAAATATCCAGGTCCCCTTGGGTGTTTTGACAAATTTATATTAAAATATACAACAGAGTGATCTGAGCGTAGTCCAGCGGAGATTTTACATTTCGAAACGTCATTGACAATATTTGTAGATATCAAAAAATAGTCAAGCCTACAAAATATAGGAGGCTTGTGGTTTGAATGCCAAGTATAGTGAGTGCTATCGTCGTTTAATATTCGCCATATATCATTCACGTCATAGTATGAAATAATATTATTAACTTTATCTCTAGTTTTTCGATTTCCCTCTTGATTACCGTTTTTTTTATCCTTTTCGATATCAATGACGGTATTAAAATCCCCCCCAACTATAAGCGTTTCCCCTTCATGTTCACTTATAAAACTCTCAATTTTTTCAAAGAATGTAACGTCATCACTATTTGGACCATACACATTTAAAAGTAAAACCTCCCTATTTTCAACATAAATTTTTAATGCATGAAGTCTGCCTTCAACAATTACCTGATGTTCTATAACTTTATATGAAAAATTAGAATTAAGAAGGATGCCCACACCTTTGCTATTTGTGCTATTGCCACTAAAATATGCGTCATGACCCCATTCGTTTTTCCATTTGTCGTAATGGTTCGGTGAACAATGTAATTCTTGTAAAAAACATATAGAGTTATTATTTTTCTTAAGCCATTCGAAAATTTGTCTTCGTTTCTTGGTTTCACCAAGACCTTTAACATTAAAGGTACATATTTTGATATTCATTTAAGATTAATAAAATTGAAGATATCTGTATGCTTCGAGAAAAAGAAACATAGTGTAAGACATTGCGTCCGAACACCCTCCATAGAAAGCCTTTAGTGAGACGAGTACATAAGAGAAGAAGGAAATAGAATATGGGTTATGCATGAGTGACGTCAAAACAAGAATATGTCCAATTAACAAAAATATGAACATATTGATATGAACAAATCCCGTATAGAAGAATAAAAGGATATGGACTTTTGCCTTTTTCTTAAATATCTCAACATATTACACTATACATATATTCAAGTCTAAACTCTATATACCCGCAATGCACATTGTGGAATTCATTTTCTAGTTTGAATTAAAACAACATTGTGCAGTAGAACCAACATACAAAAGCATTAAACATTCAACCTAGAACCTGTTATATATAATTGTTATACGTGTTGTCAGTCATCTGTAAAAGTTCATTTCATCTAATAAATAACCTGTTATATGAAATCATTTCGAATATAACCGTTTGTCTTTTATATCAGTTCATTTTATTTTAATCAGCAACCTATACTATGGGATATCTGAGATTATTAGCCATTCAATCAAAAAGCCTATAATATACTATACTTTATACTATACATTTAACCAACAATTTATACTATAAAAGAGTGTACGTTTATGCTCTATAGCTTTTCACATCCATCATTCTGTACAATAAATAACAAGAATATCAGCATTTGTTATTTATCATAGAAGCATTACTATCAAGACTATTAACCCATTTTTCACAGAGCCTATTTCTACGAAAACGAAAATATAGGAAATGATCGGATGGGTTAGCGAAACACCTTTATCAACAGTAATCTAATGAAAATATATCCTTTGTTTCATAACCTTTTTCTACAAAACGAAAATAGAAAAGATATGAAAAGGAGATACTTACATTTTTTAAAAAGCGAGATTATAAACCGCCGTATTATTCACACAATCAACACATGTGCATACATTATGTTTTGCATATGTTTATCGGTTACGCTTTAGGGCAACTCAATGATATGCGTTTATTTGTATCATTAAGTCAGTATGAACATGTGTGCAATACAAATATATACGCGATATGTTAAAAAAAAAAGACAATCGGATATGTATTCAAGTGAAACAAAACAACTAATTACAGTACATCAAGCTTGCAGCGTACCGTTAATACTAGTTTAGAAAGAATAACAATAACATTAAAACTGTATTCCGTTAAAAAAATAATAATACTGAATACCGTTTACCTCATCACCCTTTTATCTCTTCACACACTATGAAATCGACAGCCCCTGTCGTTTGCTGTGTGTTTGCCGTAACATATATACCAGACTAAACATACACATATATAGACACACCCACGCACGCACGCACGCACACATGAATTAAGAATTGCTTTCTGTTCCAGAAAAAACGAGATCAATGTCTAAACCGTAAGGATTTTGAAATATATTGTTAAATATCTCGGCTGTTTTCATATTGGCGTCAATTAATTGCTTGCTCCCCAATACAATACAAAGAAAACTGAGTTATTCGATAATTGTCCACCTGTGCATGGTGGACACGTGCTCAGTATTAACTAGTATATAACAGTATATATATACATATAGAAAAATATGCTCTTTTGATCGTGATTTAGAGCAATACTGTTGTGTCCGTGATTTGATCCTGTGTAAGAGTTTTACACTGTCCCGAAAAGAAATGTTATTGTTTACTTTTTGGCTTGTCCGACCGATTTCACTGGCCAAGGTCTCTGTATCCATGCTTGGTATTCATGATACCTAACTTGATGTATTTGGTCATCGCTTTGTTTCATGAATATCTTACCTTCATGAGACCAACACTGTTGCACTTTTTTCGGGTCTTTAAGGCGTAGAGATGATAGTACCTCTTGGTTAATTCGCGTTAGATCTTCATTAATAAAGATGTTCGAACCTTTCAAATTTTTAGCGTTTTTTAAGGTATTAATTTTTGTTTGTCTGTGCACAAATTTCACTATGATTGGCCTGCACTTGTTTTTATCGTATTTTCCCATTCTATGCGAAATATCGATATGTTGTGGTGAAAGCCCAAGTTTCAATTTATTGTTTATAAGGCTCACGACATGGTGTGTTGTCTCTTCGGATGTTTCTCTCTCCTTATCGAATCCGATGCCCGTAACGCGCAAGTTGTTTCTGCGTCCATACTGTTCCAGGTCATTGATTTGTTCTTTCAGTTTATCATTTTCTCTTTGTAGTTCTTCCTTCATGTGTTTGTTTTTTGCCTGCTCCTCCTCCGTTTGTTTTTTGCTTTCTACAATGTCTTGTTTCAATTTCTCTTTCTCTATAGAGCTCTCATGTATTTCCCCTTCCAGAACCTCAACACGCTTAATAACAGAACCAAGAAGTGTGTCTTTTATTTCTTCAATTGTTTCTTTAATTATATCTCTAAGGAATGTTTTGTCGTCCTTTGTTAGAATATTTGTAAGTTTACTGTTTATTTCATCTATTTTTTGTTCCAAAGTCTTTTCTCCACTTTTTTCCCCCATCGTTTTAACTTTCTTTTTCTGTGATTTCTTTTTACTGTTTTGTTTTGTTTTTGTTGTATCTTCTACGCTTAATTCGATACTGACTGATTTTTCCAAAGTTGAATCTAGAGTTGAATCTAGGTCACTAATGGTTGAGTTGCTTGAACACTTACGTTTACTTTCTCCACGAAGCTGTGTCGACATGACTGTTCGTGCGCATAATTTATGTTAACACTATTTTTATCTGCAGTATACTTTATACTTTGTTTAACCGCTCAGTGTTCACGAATAGTTTATACCACTGCTAAACATGCCCGCGGCACAAACCTGCTTTGAATAACATGGCGGCGCCCATATCACCTTGATATCGATTTTATTTCATTGTTCAGTTTTGAATTTGAATTTGTATAAAAACTGCTGAACAGCTTTTTTTCTACTTTTAAATTTCCGTAGACATGTACTTAATGTTCTGTTTTATATACAAATTGGAATGTTACCTTCTCTCATTAATCCAAAAACTCCAAAATTTATCCTATCGAATTTTCACCGCTTTTCACTCCCATTTCTGCTCATGTGAGATAGGCATTTTCCTCATGTGAGATAACTCTATCTTACATGACATGTGACTTATGACGTCATGACGTTACGTCGACGTCGTCTTATTCTGGCGTAAAATCAGCAAAGTCATTGATTTTATGCCGTTAATAAACACATAATGGGAGAAAAATAATCCATCATGAGTGATCCATGTGAGATAGGGAAATCTCACCCTCGGGATCAGAATTGCAACCAGGCACTCGGCAGAGCCTCGTCCCTGGTTACAATTCTGACCCTCGGGTGAGATTTCTCTATCTCACATGGATACTCATGATGGATTCTTATATTCTTAGCAACTGTCGTAATAAATTTATGGGGTCCCCATTTGAGGTCTTCTGATATGTTTACTCGTTGACTTGTTTGTCCTTTACTTGAGACTTTCTGTAAACCTACCCGACCCCCACAACAAAAAAAAAACCTGTATAATTCTGACCAATCTTCGCCTTTCAAGGAAGTGGAGCTACTGAGTACGCATCCAGTGTGTTTCATTTCTATTCCAATTGTTCGAAAAGGCGGTTCACACATCCAAGGTTCTTTTTTATTCTTTAATACCACTTTCTCGGTGCACGTTATTGTTAATACTATCAAGATTGGAAAATAATGAAAGTATAATACTTTTGCACTGTTTATGCAGTTTTAACACAGATGTAAAAATCATAGATCTTATGGTTACCATAGCACTATGACACAGCTTATAAAAAATACAGGCAGGTATTTTGCACGACTCATCGTCACTTTCCAGCCAAGTTTCTGAAGACATCATGCGAAGCCTGCATGCGTAAAAAACCTTGACTAAACCTTAAATACCACAGGCCTCAATACATAAAACTAAATTTTCCAAATACGAAATGAGATTTCAGATGAGAGCGTGGGGATAATAACCCTTTCTGTGGGGATAATAAAATTGTATATTTTTGTTACAAGGTTTTGTGTTCTGCAACATCAAGTGGTCATGGGGAGAAGCCAGAGTTCCCAGGATCCAAGTCCAGTTTCATTCACAAACTTCAGTTTCTCAACCCTGATGGATTGGAGGGTATCCCAGTATATCGAGTTATGAACAGGAAAGGAGAGATAATAGAAGAAAGTGAAGATCCAAAGGTACAGTTGTATAAGTAAGCCTTACTGTTCCAGAGTTCTTGGTATACATTTAAAATGTTTAATAATAGCCAAGGATTATAAATTCTACATATATGGATATATATGTAAGGTCAATACTGTATACCTCCCACGTTCAGTAAGAACAGTGTTCAATCTAGCTTTGCCAAACATGGGGCCATTTGGGCCCATGGACTTTGAAATAGGGCGCCATTGTAAAAAAAGGGGGCCCAAACATAAAACTAAAAAGTCAATAAATCATACCTTTAAATAATGACCTAGTGGCGGTATAATAAATGAAAGTGAACTGTAAACTTGCAGACAATTTAACTAATTAAACTTTTAAACTGTCAATCAACAGTAGGCCTATTATACTATAGTGTCATATATCTGATTCAATTAGATATACGACATTATAGTATGCTTATCCGATGATAGTGGGTTTTCTATCAAAAATGATCTTGGGTCTTTTGGCTGGTTGAGGGACCGTGCGAGACAGTAGGGTTATCATCAGATTTAAATGAGAAGAAATTTATAATTGATGCTGACACGGCTAATAATAGTAACACCATAGCAACAGACGGTTATGCTCTATTTACTATGTAAAAATAGTGTACAGTTTATCAATCGTGACACAGTCAGCAGGCGCACGCAGTGAATCTAAATAGCGGAATGGGAGAAAATGATCGAAGTTAACGAAAATTACCATCACCAATTGAGTACGCCCGACGGGCCCATTCCCTATGAGAAATTGCGCCATTTAGATCGTAAAGGGGTCAATGGCGCAGCCTAGATTGAAACTGTAAAAATCGACACTTCCACACTTGACAAGTCGAGCTCCCAGTTGGATTCAAACCCGCAGTGGTGTCAGAGAAGCGCGAATGTTTCAGAAGCGGCATCTTTACTATAGTGGCCACAGGTGCGCTTGCAGTATATAACAAATAATATGACACAAATATTTTGTTTAAAGCTTCTTGCCTTGTATTCACATTTGCAGTTAGACAAAGACACTGTGGTGAAGATGTACCATGATATGACCATGGTGAATACCATGGACACAATATTGTACGAATCTCAACGTCAGGGACGTATCTCATTCTACATGACAAACTTTGGGGAGGAGGGGACACATATAGGGTCTGCAGCAGCTCTAAGCCCCAAGGATATGTTGTTTGGTCAATACAGAGAGGCAGGTGAGAAATACTGTTCTTGCATACCGGATAAGGTTATCCGCATTTTACATGGGTAATGGAAAGCCTGATCTTACATATAGGGGAAGGTAAAAGTCGTGCGCTGATATCGACAATGACAGTTGCATGATGTCATTGTGTAAATAAAGATGCAAAACGTTAGTAGTTGGCGATGTTCATGCACAGAATATAAATGATATGCAAGGAAAAGAATCTATCATGGATATCTTGGTTCCGATAAAAAACAATTACACTTTATGTTAGAATTCCCAGGCTTCACCAGATACCCATGAAAGATTTTTGTAATTTCAAGGTTACAGGGACTATGATATAATGGCTTATAAATTGTTAGAGACGTATCACATTTGTCAAATACCTAGTAATGTTTTTTGTTCCACAGAATCAATTTTAGAAAGGTATACTTCACAGAATCATTGTCAGAAATGTATAACTCACAGAATCAGATATTTGTACTTCACACAATTACTGTTAAGGTTACATTGCACCATTGATTTTCCTTCTTTGTTTTATATAGGACGAATGTATGTCAAGAGATAAAAAATGCGCATTTTTCTCCGTAGAAAATTTTAAAACACATATCAATCAAACGATCCAGCGTCCGCCAATATAAAAATGCAATAAAAACAGGGGGTCATGTATCATGTAAGAACAAGCCAATCTGTTGAATGACGTCACATTCTATTTTGACACGTCATAGATAGATTTATCCCATTTCTACTTTCGCTTTACTGTCTATGTCAATTATAATTAAATATCTCAAACAAACACTAATCAATGTTCACAATACATCATTTGGCTCAATTATAGGTAATAATAACAAAAAGCAATCAAAAGTATGCATTTTGTATCACTAGTAAGGCAGGGAAACGTTTTTTATTAGGCACTATTTGACTATACACCACGGAAGCACAAACGCAATGGTGCAATGTAACCTTAAAGAGAACCACACAAAGTTAATAATTTTTAAATGTAAAGTTTTCATATTCTCAGCTGTATATCACACTCAAATATGCATAATTTGTGCAAATCGAACAAGCATTGACCGAGATATGGACATTTGAAGATGCATAGAAAAAGTTGAAATTTACCAAATTCAAAGACTTTTTGCTTTAGTTTTACACTATTTGAATTATCATATGAAATAACATTTCTTGGCAATATACTTGACAAATGTGACAAATTATCAAAATAATTCAATAAACATCAATAAAACATGCATTTTAGTAACCAGCAGGACTTTGCATATGTACAATATTCAGATTTCCACACCAAAATGTGTTTTCTTAGTAAAATTCCATCAATTTGATGCATATTATCTATTTTTAGTTGAGTATACACGCTCAGACATGCCACAAATTCCACTAAAATCAAAATTGATAATAGCCGTACGCTACAAAGTCAGTGTTTTTATGTATATTAATAATATTTTACAAGTTAAACTCTTCTAAAACTGTTCACAATATCCTATTTTTGGGGGGTAGGGGAAAGTTTTAGTGGTGGCAAACCTACCAAACTTTTTTTTTTGGAAGATAATGTTTTGAAAACATGTTCCACAAACAGCAGCCTACATTTCCATACCAAAGAATTAAACTTCAATTAAAGAAGTAGCCCAGGCACTCCATTTTAAGACCCAAAAAAAGCTGAAACTCGAAATTTCGGCTGTTAGACACGAAAACTGACTAAATATACTCAAAACCGACATAAAAGCAGATGCAGTGTCTGTTTCAGATCTCTGCTTACTAGTTTTCATCTGAAATTCGACTTTAAGTACGAATCCAAGAGAGATCGATTTATCCCATTTAGCTCTCTTTAGGTTACATTGCACCATTGATTTTCCTTCATTGTTTTATATAGGACGCATGTATGTCAAGAGATAAAAAATGCGCATTTTTCTCCGTAGAAAATTTTAAAACACATATCAATCAAACGATCGAGCGTCCGCCAATATAAAAATGCAATAAAAACAGGGGGTCATGTATCATGTAAGAACAAGCCAATCTGTTGAATGACGTCACGTTCTATTTTGACACGTCACAGATAGATTTACCCCATTTCTACTTTCGCTTTACTGTCTATGTCAATTATAATTAAATATCTCAAACAAACACTAATCAATGTTCACAATACATCATTTGGCTCAATTATAGGTAATAATAACAAAAAGCAATCAAAAGTATGCATTTTGTATCACTAGTAAGGCAGGGAAACGTTTTTTATTAGGCACTATTTGACTATACACCACGGAAGCACAAACGCAATGGTGCAATGTAACCTTAAGATATATATACTTCACAGAATGTCAGATAGATGTAAATGCAATAACGTGCTTCCTTAATTCATATAGCTAAGGGACGTATACACTCAAATAAAACAGTTAATGCCCATTCCTAAGTCATATCACTGAGATAAGTATGCACTCCATTAAAACTTCTTAAATTACTTCTAACTCTATTACTGGGGGAATCATGCTCTTTATTAAAACGATAAAATGTCCTTCCCTGTGTCATATAAGTCAGTTGTGAGTTTGGACTGGTACAGCTCTGCGAGATGTTTGGTAGGGATTCTTGCTATGCAGTATTTTCGTTTCAGTCAGTCTGGTAATATTTTCAATTATAGTAGCTATCTCACCAACAACAGCCACATTTTACAACATATATACACTGTTTGTAAACCTACTGACTACGAGGTATATATAGATAACACTTATTTTGAGATCTACAGACACGATATAAACGGCTTTAACCAGCCAGGCCAAACCCCAAAACATGAGCATTTAATAAAAAGTTACCAACTCTTAATTAATTATCCGCATATTCAGTCACGGGTATTGTAAGGACCTGTGAATAAACCTATACTTTTAATCTGCAAATGTACATTATTATATGACCTGAACACCTGGATAGTGTTTTGATAAATGGTTTTGTGGTATAATTTTGCCTTTAATTGGCGGGTTAATTTCTTTAAGAATATATGCAGCAAAAATATTGTTATATAATAATATGATTATGCAGCTTCGATACCCACGCACACTTACGATTGCCTGTTTTGTCCTCGTCTTCAGTTGGCAATGGGCCAAAGAAATAGCCAAATAGCCAACTGTTGTCACAGGAGGCAGAACTCCCCCATTGTGGCCTGGAAACTGAATACCATGGTTTGAATTGAAGGAGATCAAGAACACGATATTCATTTCCAGTATTCATCTTCACCTCCATTATTGTCATCTACATGCTCATTACCATTCCCCATTCCAACCCAGTATGAACTACTGGGGTAGGCTGTCAATAACGTGTTGGTCAGTGGTGACGTCGCTAAATAATGTGAATAATTCTGGTGAAAATCATACATAATCTGATTAAAAATGTAATAAATCGATAGTGTTTTTTCACTCACTCGCTTACGCTCGTTCGTAAAAAGAACCACACATCATCTCATGAAGGATTTCTCTATAACATTTACATAATCTCTATTCATTCATTCATTCCGTTTTGTCTGCGTATTCACAGGTGTGTTGATGTGGCGTGGTTTCACCCTGGATCAGTTTATGGATCAGTGTTATGGCAACTCGGCGGATCATGGGGATGGAAAACAGATGCCCGTACATTATGGTTCTAAGGAACTTAATTTTATCACCATATCATCCACATTGGCCACCCAGATGCCTCAGGGTGAGTGCTGTAAAACTATTTAATTTTTTAATGATTTGTCACCTAAACTATGTTGGAACTTCGTGAGCTAAACACCTAAGCTGGATATCAGTCTAGTGTCTCATTGATAGAGGTATTGGTTGTCCTGTAATTTAATATAATCAAACAGGAAGGAACCTTAAGTACTGATGACAGGTGGGTGGACTAGGTTGACCCTAATCCTGCAATCTTGGCTAAATATTGGCATTCTTATTTATGTCAGTCTGTTTTTGCCCAACCATCCTGTATATATATACAGTCACATTTTGCACAGTGCTTTCATAGCATATGTAGATTACAAATAAAGGTTTCAGATCCATGGCCTGACCCCTGGGGCCAAAGGTTAAGGTCAAATGGTCAGTTTCATCAAAGTGAACATGTACATGAAATATATCTGTCATAATTTATAAATATAGCACTGACTGTAAATTTTTATTTTACCTTTAACAATTAATCCGCTAAGCACGACTATAATATTCTTTGCATTCATTTGCATCCATTGTAAACCCAGATCAGTCTTTCGAATTCACAGGCTGATCAGGTTTACAATTGTCACATAAATGGAATGGTCTTAATTCAAAGAAAGAACAGTCCATTATATTTATGTAGTGGGTTAAGGGTTAATATATACGTAAGTATTTTGTTTGTTTTTTGCCTTTAATATTGTTATAGATATAATAGCACAATAACATTTATTCTGTTCTATTCATTTTTTTTCAATGAAATTTCTTACGTGCTATGTAAGAAAGGATATACTCATACGATGTGGAACCTGTTTCGTGATACCTGACAATTTAATTTGCAAATATTTGCAATTTGCCCCCATTAACGTTACTCTTTTTTTATCCCAGTGTTATGGGTTTTCGACAGCGTAAGCATTAGTCTAATTGTAGATTACAAAAAACAATGTATTTCAAATTCGGAAAAAGTTTCACTGGAACTAAAAATATCACAAAATGTTCAAATATAAATTCAAGTATTCGATCTTAGTTTGTTCAAGATTTGAAATATTATGGAGGGTACCCATAGTGCATGTCCGGTGATCTACGCCATATGTTTTCGACGGTTTCCTAGATTCAAAAGAAATTATAAACTTGGCCCCATTTAAAAATAGTCATATTTGGAAGAAAATTATCGAAAACTCCAAACTATTTGCATACAACACACTTTTTTGAATTCTTCTGATGGCGTATATACAGTACTCTAAGGAGTGAAACAAACATGAAGACATGTAAGAGGGGTAATGTTTTTTATGCAGAACTTTTGTTGGACAGTATACTTTGAACATTTTGGTCACTAGAGTTTTGTATTGACAATGTTCTGTCAGTTGTTAGTCTTGTAATAGTAAGTTATTTAAAGGGAAGTTCTGGTGTTAGTGTGAAAATGAAAAACAGATTTTCTTTTTTCTTCCAACAAACTTCTCATATGCACGTTAAACGGAGACCGTCGAAATGACAAGAACGTCGAAATATGTGATGGCGGGATAGTTCTTTAAGTTAGACCTATATTAACTATGATGCAATTTTCACAAGGAAAACATCATTCATAAGCACTTGTATGTATTGTAGCGGCTGGAGCAGCCTATGCGTTGAAGCGAGCCAATAAGGACCAGTGTGTTATATGCTACTTTGGGGAAGGTGCAGCTTCTGAGGGAGATGCCCACGCTGCATTCAACTTTTCTGCTACATTAGATTGTCCCATCATTTTCTTCTGGTAAGTTCATCTGCCTACATTCCTCTACTTCCGTGGCAAGTTCATGTGCATATATTCCTCAGCTACTGTGGTAGGTCCATGTGCATACATTCCTTTACTACTGTGGAAAGGTCATGTGCATACATTCCACTACAACTGTGGTAAGTTCATGTGCATACATACCTCCACTACTGTGGTAAGTTCATGTGCATACAATCCTCTACTATTAAATGTGGTAAGTTCACCTGCATACATTCCTCTACTTCTGTTTTAATTTCATGTGTTTACATTCCTCTACTACTGTGGTAAGTTCATGTGTTTACGTTCCTCTACTACTGTGGTAAGTTCACCTACATACATTTCTCTACTACTGCGGTCAGTTCATGTGCATACATTCCTCTACTACTGGTGTCAATTCACCTGCATACACTCCTCTACTACTGCGGTAAGTTCACCTGCATACATTCCTCTACTACTGTGGTCAGTTCATGTGCATACATTCCTCTACTGCTGTGGTAAGTTCATGTGCATACATTCCTCCACTACTGTGGTCAGTTCATGTGCATACATTTCTCTACTACTGTGGTCAGTTAATGTGCATACATTCCTCTACTACTGTGGTAAGTTCATGTGTGTACATTCCTCTACTACTGTGGTAAGTTCATGTGTACACATTACTCTTTTACTGTTATGTGGAATACTAAGAATTATCAATACATACGGTACCACGCATGGACATTATTTTCCTGGTATGCTATTCTTTGAAAACGGGTTGAATTTTGGGAACTTCTTCTTGCCAGTCTGAGTTTCCGTAGCGTGTAGCATACTTTCATGAGACAATTACTGATTTTATGAAACAGCGACATTGGTTATTTACATCTTTCTCCCATTGGTTCTGGTTCTTGTTTCGTCCGTGTAATCAAAAGCGTTGTGTTAATATGTTATGTGTAAACTTGGTGTTTGTATCAGTGTGACAAGGTCCATTGTGAGAGGTTATTTTCAGTACAAAATAGGCATAAGACTAAGTTCAGATGTTCACTCAATCTGAAAACCTAGATTCCTTGTTGATGGTACCAAGTTTAATACTTACAATCCTGTACTGGCCATAAGCTTCCAACTAGGGCGTGGCATTGTAAAATCTCGCAAAAGGTTAAAACAAGCTGCCTAGGAACCAGTAAAACTTTATCTGATGTGTTTGTAGACAGACTATAATTAATATATTGATTATGTTTTGTCTAATGGGGGAAAAAAGCCGCAGCATTTTGTTTAAAAAAAAAAAAAGATGCGGGTAGCTAAAGTTAAATTTTAGAGACCTGTACGATATTACTGACACAAGAAGCCTGGTACGTGTACTCATTTATTTTTATTTTGATGTGTACTGTACTGAAATACTGGAGCATAAAATGTTTAGCATAAATGTATATAAACAATTTCCAAGCTATTTTAGATAACCATATTTCAGCCTTTATGTTTAATAACCATTGTGTGTGACATGTATACATTATGTTTATTTCAGTCGTAACAATGGCTATGCTATATCCACTCCAACTAAAGACCAGTACAGGGGAGACGGTATAGGTAAGGAGGATTAGCTTGCCGTGAAAAATAAAGATTGATGGACTTAATGGATTTATGAACGTTTAAAGTTACACACTTCAAAACCGTTTATCGAAACCCTGTCCAGGTGTTCAGGTCAAATAATAATGTATATTTGCCGATTAAATGTAAAGATTATTAGCAGATTTTTAAAATATCCATGATTGAATATGCATAAAATGAATTATGAGTTGGTAACTCTTAATTCGATGCTCCCATTTTGGGGGTTAGCCTTGGGGGTTAGCCTGGCTGGTTAAAGCCGTTTATATTGTGTCTACAGAGTTTTGATTCTCAAAATATGTAAGTTATCTGTATACCTTGTCGTCAGTAGGTTTAGAAACGGTGTACAGGTTTAGAAACGGTGTACATATTTGATCAAATTTGGCTGTTGTTGGTTGGATAGCTACTTTAATATCACTCAAATTAAATGGTGGCTTGTTAAAGCTATACAAGTGAGAGAGAAATTTTTAAATATGGCTCTTGTAATGCAATGTTAATGCTCTCTATAGTAAATTTTAGAATTAGTTCCTAATACGATAAATTATTATTTTTGTAAACTAAACTAAAACATTCAAAGAATAGTAGAGCGGATGTTGTTTAATCGGGATTTGGCGTCTTGCCCAGTAAACTACTGCTTTCAATATTTTTACAGACGACATAATTACATATTGGTAACTACATATTTCTACCAAATGTACCAGTAGGTTACCAACTTGACTTTGAAATTAATACTTTTTAATGATGTCATAATACTAACAAGCACAATTTACGTTCTTTGAATTTTCGCCAGCCACATTGAATCCATATTGCCAGAGTTATGGCCCTTTGATTTTTTGAAAATTTACAACTGTTTTCGGTTCCCGTTCAATAACTTTAACATTTATGATCCAATCTTGGTGAAACTTGGGGGAAAGTGTTAACACGCATAATATCTCAGTCAATGTCGATAACCAGTCACATCCCACCTATTATGCCAGAGTTATGGCCCTTTGATTTTTGAAAATTGTTGATTTTTGCGGTTTCTGCTCGAGAAATTTAACCTTTATAATTGATTTTGATGAAACTTAGGGCATAGTCAAGGTAAATTTGTACATGTACATGTCATATAAATATAAATTCCATATGTATGACGGGTGCATATTGTGTCAGTTTGGCAGTATTGTTCTTCAGTTGTTATTTGTCCCCATGCTTCTCCCCATCAGATTATCAGCCAAACTATTCATAATGGTGAAGCTGCGCTGGTCTGACAGCTCTTGTATTTGAAACGACATCCATGAATCTTCTGGATCACCTCCAGTCCATTTAACAATTTGTACTTGCAAAATGCTTTTTGTATCTTAAACTTTTGTATCATCTAATTATAAATGTATGTTACGGTACTGTTGCCTAATGCGGGTTTGAATCCCACTAAGAGCTCAACTTGTATTGAGAAAGTGTCGATTCTTACGGATTGTGGGAGGTGTACAGTACTGGTTCTACCCAGGAAAAAGTGGGTGGTCTGCCTCCACCACAAAAAAATCGACAGCATATATAACCTTACGTGTGTTGAAAATGACATATATTACCATACAAACGAGCAAACAAAATCTACTGTTGGGTTTGCTTAGCGATAGAGCATTCGAATCACATGCGGAAGGTTGTGGGTTCATTCCTGTGCAAGGGTTACACCGGAAACTTCATAACAATGGTACTAGTACCTCCCTTGCTTGACATTCAGCGTATAAGGGAAGTGCTAGGACTTGTCGGCCCGGTGGCGGTGTAATGTGGCTGGGTGGGGTATCATGTCATGCGTCTACTTCTTGGTTGACTATAAAGTTGAGCATTGAGCTCAGTGCTTCATGTAGATACCATCTTTATATGATTGGTTGTTAAAAGCATCGTAAAACCTCATTTATAAACTGTTGCTTCTGTATTATAGTATTTAACTCGCTACATATATATAATGGACTGTTCTTTCTTTGAATTAAGACCATTCCATTTATGTGATGAACGGGTGTTGTTGGGAAGATGACTGATAAGCAGCCGGGCATTGTAAACCTGATCAGCCTGCGAGTGATCTGCATTTACAATGGACACAAAAGCTATTAATTATAGTCGTGCTTAGCGGGTTAAGGGTTAATATTAAATGCAAATTCTAGGCTCTACACTATAAAAGTTGCATGTTTTACAGCATCCAGGGCTCCAGGGTATGGCATGGTTGCAATTAGGGTTGACGGTAACGACGTCTTTGCCGTCTACAATGCCACAAAGGCTGCTAGAGATATATGTCTACGTGAGAGTAGACCAGTGATGATAGAAGCTATGACTTACAGGTAAGCTCTATGACTCCCTTTATTTAAGTCTGACTTACAATTATGAAACAGATAATCTTTTATTATTTATATGTGCCTCTTTACCAGCTCAAAGCATTTTTATTACATATTTGAGACAGGCTACTAGCATTGTTAACATTGTCATTTTTAGCTCAGCTTTCCAAAGAAAAGGCAAGCTATTTACCCATCCAGCTCCATTGACGCTGATTCAAATTTTACCATATTGCTTTCCCAAAGTAAAGTGGGGGCTATATATAGGAATCACGCTGTCCGTAACGTCCCATTGTGTAACACATTTTTAGATCACCTGAGCCGAAGGCTATAGATGATCTATTGGGATCACAGGGTTAGACACTAACTTTTTTTGACTACTAGCCTACAGGGCTAGTGCCTTCTTATTTTTACTAGCCCTTCTTAAAACCAACTAGTCCTCCTTTTACTCTTTTGCGGCAAAATAAAAAGATACCAAAATATCATGGGTGGATAGCTCCATGGATAAGGCCTTGGCTTTGGAGCTATAGACAGACATCTGACCAGCGTGGGTTCGCTCCCTGGCGAAGGCATGTCTGAGGGGAAACTTTATAATCCGTCTCTATCTATAGCTGAGGTTGCATTTCCTATATGACTGTACTGCTTGTAAATATTGCAAGACAACAGCTTTGTGACTAGGTCAAAGTCCATCCATTTATAGACCACGGCCATTTAACCCTTCTTTGCAACAGCCTGTATAATGCATTTTCTACAATCAAATTTCTTTTAAAGTCATACAGACTTACCTTGGAAATTTCATTCGCCGTTTATGTTGTTTTTTTTCCCAATTAAAGGCAAAAGGCCCCTTCCCTTGTTTATTTGAATCATATTGTTTTTCGCTGATGACGCTTTTCCTTTTCTGTTTTTCGTTTGTTTCGATGGAGACAGATCCGTATTTAAATATCACCATGTTTGTTTACAATGTGAAGGTCACATTCATCATGTCAATAAAATGCTTAGAAATTAATATAGAGATAGAAATGCTAGCCTCTCTATGAAAAAGATGTGGGGATATGTATAAAATGCGGGTTATTTTTCAGCATTTTGCGCCATCAAAGAAAAAATGGCCAATCAGTGTTGAGTAATTTGACACAACTACACATTCGCAGGTGCTTGTCTTGGTCTATATCATACCCTTCTTTACATTATGATATTGAAGAGTTTGAATAGCGAAAAACTGAAATGATTTGGCAATTTTCGACATCAGGATCATATAAGATCATTTAAAACCGACATTTAGATAATAAAAACAACTAGCCCGTCGGGCTTGTCAACTGTGAGTTTTTACTAGCCCTTCTCGAAAGTGACTAGCCTCGGGCTAGTGGGCTAGCGGGCTAGCGTTAGTGTTGAACCCTGGATCACACTTTGTCCGTCGTCCGTCATCCGTCCGTCCGTTGTCAGTCGTCGGCGTTAACTTTTCTTCAAACAACTTCTTCTCAGAAACCGCTTGACCAATTTTGACCGAACTTCACATGGATGATCCTTAGATGAATGCTTTATAAATTTTTTATAATAAGATCAGCGCGACATCCAAGATGGCCACCATTACCATATATGGTCGAAACCTTAAAAATCTTCTCTTCAAGAAACGCTGGACAGATTTTAACAGTTTTTCTTTTAAAATGATCGCCAACGCCTAAACTGTAAAGTGTGTTCAAATGAATTTTGCATGTTTTTCATAGACTTATGTAGGCAAAAACATTAAAAAATCGTCTTCTCTGAAACCACAATGCACAGAGCTTTCATGTATTACATGTAGCATCAGCTTATTGTCCTCTACTAAGTTTGTTCAGATTGTGACCTTGGGGTCTAATTTGGCCCCGCCCCTGGGGTTCACAGTTTTACATAGACTTATATAGGAAAAAATCTTCTTCTCTGAAACTGCAAGAGCCAGATGCTGAATATTTTGCATTTGCTATAAGCTTTTAGTCCTCTACCAAGTTTGTTCAAATGGTGACCCTGATGTCAAATTCAGCCCCGCCCCGGAGGTCACATTTTACATAGACTTGTATAGGAAAAAAATTAAAAAATCTTCTTTGAAACTACAAGAGTCAGAGGTTTAATATTTTGCATTTAATATAAGATTATGGTCCTTTACCAAGTTTATTCAAATGATGACCCTGGGCTCACATTTGTCCCCGCCCCAGGGGTCACAGTTTTACATAGGCTTGTAAAAGGAAAAACTGAAAAAAAATCTTCTTCTCTGGAACTGCAAGAGCCAGAGGTTTAATATTTTGCATTTGCTATAAGCTTATGGTCCTCTACCAAGTTTGTTCAAATGGTGACCCTGGTGTCAAATTTGGACCCCGCCCCGGGGGTCACAGTTTTACATAGACTTGTATAGGGAAAAACTTAAAAAATCTTTTTCTCTGAAACCACAAGGCACACAGCTCTCATATATTAAATGTAGCCCTGGGGTCACATTTGGCCCTGCCCCAGGTGTTACACTCTAGCACCTTCATTTTGTATTTGATCTTTACCAAACTTTGTCAGTGTCTTTTTATCAATGTTGTTAACACAACAAAGGCCACATTTCTTGAACAATCTTAACCAAACTTGCACGGATTGTATATGACCATAACATTTCGAAGAAGTTCGATAATGTGCCAGTCATCAGGTGATTGATTTAGGGCCATCTTGACCCTCTTGTTGTTGAGTCCCATCCTGTCGCGTCCCTCAACAGTTTCGAATGGGTTGTTCTCAAATTTCATATACACGAAACAATTGATGACCTTATGTCCCTCTTCATCACCCATTGTTGATTGCCTAATTTAGTACAGAATTATGGCCCTTTGTTTGACTTAGAATTTAAGAAGGGGTATTCATCACCTTCAGTTAGTTCTAGTTCAACTTAGTTTACAAATCAGTTAACAAAACGATATTCCAGTGCTCTGTCTTTGTCCTTATTATCTATTATTTGACATAGATAGAAAATAGCTGTTAAGTTCGAGTTTGTAATAAAGGCCTTTGTAAATCCATCTCATTTTTGACAGACTGGGTCATCATAGCACATCCGACGACAGTTCTGCATACAGATCTGTGGACGAGGCGGCATACTGGGACAAACAAGATACACCGATTGCTCGTCTGCGTTATTACATGCTGTCAAAAGGCTGGTGGGATGATGACACCGAGAAGGCATGGAAGAAGGAGTCCAAGCAAAGGGTAGGTTTATAAAGATATTGAAACATGCTGTAGCAATCTCCCTAAGTTGTCAGAACCCAATCCCTGAGTTACAAAGCAATTGCTTGCTCTCTGCAGTTAGATCCATGTCACACTGTGCATGGGCAACTTCTTTCATTCCTCGTCACATTGTGCTCGGGCAACTGATTGCATTCAGAGATTAGATCTTTATCACATTGTGCACGGGCAGCTTGATGCACTCGAAGGTTAGATTATTGTCACACTGTTAATGGGCAATTGCTTGCACTTGGAGGTTAGATATTTGTCACATTGTGCACGGGCAACTTGTTGCACTCGAAGGTTAGGTTCTTGTTACACTGTGCATGGGCAATTGCTTGCACTTGGAGGTTAGACCTTTGTCACACTGTGCACTGGCAGCTTGATGCACTCAGAGGTTATATCCTTTTCACACTGTTCACGGACAATTGCTTGCACTTGGAGGTTAGATCTTTGTCACATTGTGCATGGGCAGATTGTTTCCATGCGGATGTTAGATAGTTGTCACACTTTGCACAAGAAATTGCTTGCACTTGGAGGTTAGACCTTTGTCACATTGTGCACGGGCAGCTTGATGCACTCAGAGGTTAGATCCTTGTCACACTGTGCACGGACAATTGCTTGCACTTGGAGGTTAGATCTTTTGTCAAATTGTGCACAGGCAGGTTGATGCACTTGGAGGTTAGATTCTTGTCACACGGTTCACAGGCTATTGACTGCACTTGGAGGTTAGATCTTTGTCACATTATGCATGGGGAGCTTATTGCACTTGGAGGTAACCTGTGTTTAAGGAAGAAGGAACGCATGTTTTTTTACTCAGTTATATATAAGGGATCTTACATGAGCGCCTGTTAAATATTGCATTTATTAAATAATATAATGCAACGTGTCTAGATCATATAAATTTTATCCAACAAGTTTAATAAATTCAGTATTAAATAGGCATGAATGTGAGATTCTTTTCATCATATAACTCCAAAAATGCCAAAATAATGTACATTTATGTATTTCCTTGCATATCATTGTCATAACATCATATGGGATTGGTATTCTCTGTACCACACAGCGACAGAACTGTTTTATCGATTTTCATAGTCCGGTACACAGAAGTCGAAGAGGCAATTATGATTGCACTCAGAGCTTAACAGAAAATACCAAGCAATGATTCAGCCTTCATTTGCATGTTTATTACACTAGTGTATTGTACAATTTATGATATGGTTTTATTACCCTGCTACACCGCAAGTTATGTGATAATGTTTTTAATACTATATGTATTAATTATGTCTCCCCCCATGAAGTGGAGGAGACATATTATTTTTGCTGTGTCCGTCTGTCTATCCGTCCATCTGTCTGCACAAATGTTGATGCCGCTACTCCTCCTAAACCGCTGGTTGGATTTCACCAAAAATTTACAAGAAGCATCGGTATAATGTCTAGTTGTGCATATCGAGTTTGTGTTAGTTTTATTTTTAATGAGTTTTTGATGAAAAAATATGCGTAATTACGCAGATATGCGTCTAATCTCGAGTACTGTAAACCGCTCGTTGGATTTTGACAGAACTTGGAAGGAAGCATCAGTATGATGCTTTGTTTTGCATGTCATGTTTATGTTCCGGTTCGATGATTTTTGATGGAGTTATGGCCCTTTCAAATTTTTAAAATTTGTTGTCTCCGCTACCCCTCCTGAACTGCTTGTTGGATTTCGACGAGACTTGGTAGAAAGCATCGGTATGATGCCTATTTGTGCATATCGCGTTTGTGTTCCGGTTCGATGATTTTTGACGGAGTTATGGCCCTTTGACATTTTAAGTTTAAATTTGTCGCTGCTAATCCTCCTAAACCGCTTGTTGGATGAAACTTGGTAGGAAGCATCGGTATGATGGCTAGTTGTGCATTTCAGTTCAATAATAATTTGTGACGGAGTTATGGCCCTTTGACATTCTAACTTTAATTTGTTGTCGCCGCTCATCTTCCTAAACTCAGTGTTGGATTGAAATTAATATGTTCCTACCATAACCAGGTCAGTATGAATGACCTTGACCTACTTTTTAGACTAAGTTAATTAATGCTGAAGTTTTATTTTATGTGAACGACAGTGCTACAGCGGTGCATCCGTATCCCATGGACACATTTTCTAGTTTTACTATGCTTTTGTCTTTTCATGTTACATAAAAACACTTATTCACAAATCTGTGATGTTATCCAAAAATGTTCCCTATCCACTTCCAAACATATCTTAACAAGGTTGCGCCCTATCCACTATTAAACTTATTTTAACCAGGTTGTGCAGTGGGGGGAGACATCTGTTTTTCTCAGCAAAAAAGACTAGTTGATTCTGCTTTTATGACCAAAGCATGTATAAAATTTGACTCCAAGTTGTGACCAATCTTTAAATTTTGCAAACGTTATTCTTTTTCCAAGATTCATTGTACAATTTAATTAATATAGCAGTCGGTGTTGTGAAGAAAGCTGAAGGTTGTCTTTTTTTGGCAGGTGATGAAGTCATTTGCGAGAGCAGAAAGCCTGAAGAAGCCAAATCCAGAGCTATTATTCACAGACGTGTACAAAAAGATGGAGTGGCACATCAAGAAACAACAAGAAGAAATGAAAAAACATGTCACTAACTACAAAGAACATTATCCACTTGAGAATTTTGAGAGATGGAAGGAATGATCTTCATAGTCGTAATAGTTAGAGGGTGGGAGTTGAAGCAGGGTCGTGGGAGTTAAAGCGGGGTTGGGGGTTGTGTGGGGTGGGATTTGTGAACATACTATTTTAGGTTGATCAGCGAAAAGTGTTTTGTATTTTAAGTATGGCGTAATAAAAATATGATTGCATCCAAAGCTAGAACATGTTAATAATCCTTGAAGGATGTTAAGCTTATTACTCATGATTGAGATTGGATTTTATCACATAAAATGGCTTCGAGGAGAAGCCATGACACGACATAAACATACTTTCTAACGCACTTGACAAAAATTCTGGATTCCGATTGCGACTATTAAATAGTGCATAACCCGTCACAAATCATGTGACTTTAAACCGTTAAAAACGAGATGTCCTTTAGTTTTATTTCTTTTTTAAATTTATTTATTTTACATTGTAACGAAAGCTCTGTGAACTTATTTGAATCGCTCTCGATATCTTCTTGGGTAGAACCAGTACTAAGCCAATTTGGAAGTATTTGTGAGAAAAATTGTCAAAAACACTGAAATGCGTTAGAAACATGTTAACCAGTATTGAACTGTTAACCTTTGCAACAGTATATCAGTTGGTTAGCAGTCACAAAGGGTGTTTAACGGCTCCACCAACGTGTCGCCATTAAACAAAATTTGCGACCATTTATGATTAAATGACTGATATACCGTCGCATAATTCAATACTGTTAACCCTATAATAAATACACTAGTGGTATAGCTCAACGTCCATGACGTCTTCTTAAGGCGCGCTTTGTGATGTTACGTAACGTTGCAGTTGTGTGATAAATAGAATCTCATACTCAGTCATGCCAATTTATTTTTAAATTAAACTTGTTGGCAAAAATGATTTGATGCTCGCCGACTCATTTAATAAATTTAAATAAGCAGTCATGTAAGATCCTGTGTTTCCTTTCTGAGTCGGGGTCCTACATGAATGATTTACAGAGGAATACTTACGCTGAAGGCAGTGCTAGGGGGCATGAATATTGTGCCTTCATAGATTCTACCGTAAAATTCGGTCTACAACTTTACCTTCTGTGTTGGGTTGGATAATTTTCAAGGACATTTTTCGAAAACATTTTTTTATAGTGAATGAATATTATGCTTCAACTTTAATGTGTTGGATACACGTAGACTATTCCAGTATTTAGATTGGTATGGATTTTTGACTAGGTATACTGTACATAATGTATGTCTGTGTCTGTGATCTATCTGATGTGGTGTCAGACTTCCATAAACATTTATGCAAAAAGAAATCCACGGAGATGAACATGACAATCTGGACAAGACTTCTTCTTTTCACTTGGAGACAAGTGGTTATTTTGCACAAATGCTTCATTGCACGATAAGGAATTACTGGTCGAGACACTTTGAGATTAAAATATTAAAGCCTGCAAGTCCAAGTCTGTATTTTTGGGGAAATGACCAAATGCTTCATTGCAGGATAATGAACGACTGATTGAGACACTTTGAGATTCAGTTAACACTTATATCTGATTCTGTATTCTTAACTATTTCTTGATTTAACTTTACATGTATTAAGTTTACTTGTCAATAAATCTGGATAGATCCATAGTCCACATGTCCAGTATTATTCAGTACGGTACTTAGAAATGGTTCTGAATAAGAATTATTTTACATGCTTTTACATTTTCTTTTGCTGTTCAGTATGGAACTGAAACATTTTGAAATAGGTTTGCTTGGAAGTAACGTGAATTTGGAGTAGTGCATGGTCTGCCGCCACGACTTAAAATACGATGGTCATTCAAAGCCTAAAATGTGCTGAAAAATGTTAAACTGAAAAAAACAAAAAAACTCATTGATGGCCACTGTATTATAGACCATAGTATTTGCTGGATTGTCGTCAAATATAATATTTAGCTTTATTTAAAAGTGAAATATAACACTGTCGGTCCAGTTGTTTTGAGTGTTGGCTGCCTTGCAAGTATAGAATGTGCAGCTGTATACATTATTTAAACTCGGTCCGTACAGTTCTGGCAGTAATAAACTCTACAAGCAGGATGTGATTTCGGGTACCAGTACACTTAATTGCAAACTGGGTTCCAGTCTACTAGGTCCTCAATCACACGAGCAAAATAATATGGAAACCAATTACCGAGGGATGGTTGCTGGACTAGACAGTACTATATCTATAAACCTTTAGATTACTCAGACATTGAAATAAGCAGTATTGTTTACTTTACACTATGTATTTGTTGTGTGTACCTCACAGAATCTCAAGGATTGCATCAATGATTAAATATAAACTGAACTCATTCTAGTTTTAAATATTTATGTTGTGTGTATACCAAACTATATGTTGAGCCTGATTTGGATGAGCATTCATCTATTCCATGTGCGTCCCTTGTTGAATTGAAGGTTGTTTAATGGCTCATCGACACCTTTGTAGGTTATTTAGAGCTGCCGAAGAGCGGGGGGAAGGATACAAATCTGAGAACCTGCCCCGCTCTGATTAATGAATATATTGCTTTGGTTCTTATCATGCTCAGAGGATAGACGTTACTTTAGATGTTCTACACAAGTTGCAACATGGCTGCTCTAGTGAATGTATAATTCTGGTTCATAACCCAGTTGACTCAAAACATCAATGTAGAAACTTCACATTGCGGAACCAATCGGGATGAGTGAATGTCTAGTTCCTGTGAAACAGACATTCACTACAGGCAGATGCAGCTGCTTGTCTGTGTGACTCACTCAGAAGGAATTGATCTAGATGGTATGTATTACTGACTTGGGAATTTAGCTTAAAAAAACATCAGGTCAAGGTCAGCCAGTGACCTGCTTTTTATGCTCGAAGGGACGTATTATGTCCGTCAACTTTTACCCGACAACTGATTGTGGCTAATAACTTTCAAAGTAATCTGAGCCTTCTCTGACCTTACCAGCCCTTTTTACGATTTTGATATTTCGTCTGGCTGTGTAAAAAGCCACACAAAAAAAAAAGGCTTTTAGAGCCCGAGAAGGCTCGGATTACTAAACAAGCCCTTTTTACAATTTTGATATTTCGATTGGCTGTGTAAAAAGCCACACAAAAAAAAAAGGCTTTTAGAGCCCGAGAAGGCTCAGATTACTATACAAGCCCTTTTTACAATTTTGATATTTCATCTGGCTGTGTAAAAAGCCACACAAAAAAAAAAGAAATTAAAAGGCTTTTGGAGCCCGAGAAGGCTCAGATTACTACACAAGCCCTTTTTACGATTTTGATATATCTGGCTGTGTAAAAACCACACAAAAAAATAAATAAATAAAAAGGCTTTGGAGAAGGCTCAGATTAATACACAAGCCCTTTTTACGATTTTGCTATTTCATCTGGCTGTGTAAAAAGCCACACAATAAAAAAAAGAAAAAGGCTTTTGGAGTGCGAGAAGGCCGATTACTATACAAGCCCTTTTTACGATTTTGGTATTTCATCTGGCTGTGTATTGTTATTGAATTGGGGTTTTAAGGTGCACCAACACATGAAAGGTTATATGACACCTAATAGGAATGAACATGTCAGGCTCATCCTCCATGTACATCGAGATAAAATATGGAGAACGGGCCTAGAACCTTCTCACCCTGAACTGCAGAGTTGCTGCAAATTCTATTGTAGACACTCCATTTATGCTGGCTGTGTAAAAAGCCACACAAAAAAAAAGAAATAAAAAGGCTTTGGAGTCAGAGAAGGCTCAGATTACTACACAAGCTAAAAACCACTCTGCTTCCCACCTGCAATGAATACATCTGACAAAGGCCCAGAACGCTCTGGTTTATGTTTTAATTATTCCCCTTTGACTTAACCTTGTCTTTTACAAGTGTTTGTGACATAACTTTCAAAGTATTAGATGTACAGCAATGAAACTTTGCACACATCTCAACATGATCCAATGAACATCTTATAAAGACGAAATTAGTTTTATTTTATACCCCAGCCTTGGAGAAGGGGTTGGATGGGATAGGAAAGTTAACACTCGGTTTAAAGACTTGTGTGACATTGTCCTGAATGAAAGCCTTGTAGACATAAGAAATATTAATTGGAATATCAGCCTTGAAAATGTATGAATCGTTAATTGTAATAGATTTTGAGTCTTGCAGATGTATACATGGATATTTGTAATAGGATTTGAGCCCTGTAGATATACGACTCATTAATGGAATGAAATAAGAGCCCTGTAGACATTATACCATTAATTGTAATCATATTTAAGCCCAGTAGATATATTAATCACTAATTGTAATGAAATCAGAGGCCTGTGGACATACAAATCACTAATTGTAATGAAATCAGAGGCCTGTGGACATACAAATCACTAATTGTAATGAAATCAGAGGCCTGTGGACATACACATCACTAATGTAATGAAATCAGAGGCCTGTGGACATACAAATCACTAATTGTAATGAAATCAGAGGCCTGTGGACATACAAATCACTAATTGTAATGAAATCAGAGGCCTGTGGACATACAAATCACTAATTGTAATGAAATCAGAGGCCTGTGGACATACAAATCACTAATTGTAATGAAATCAGAGGCCTGTGGACATACAAATCACTAATTGTAATGAAAGCAGAGGCCTGTGGACATACAAATCACTAATTGTAATGAAATCAGAGGCCTGTGGACATACAAATCATTCGTTGTAATGGCATTCAAGCCCAGTTGATGTGGAGTAGAATTAGCCCTGTAGAAATATGAACCATCAACTGTAATGAAATTAAAGTTCAGTTGATATATGGATCACAAATTATAAAAGATTTGAGCACTGTAGTTGTACATCTTTTATGGTATGGAATTAGAGCTCTGCAGAAATATGATTGAACCATCAACTGTAATGAAATTTAAGTTCAGTTGATGTATTAATCAGTAATTGTTATGAAATTCAAGCCCAGCAGATGTATGAATATTTTATGGTATGGAATTAGAGCCCTCTAGAAATATGATTGAACCATCAACTGTAATTGAATTTAAGTTCAGTTGATTTATTAATCAGGAATTGCCCAGTCAATGTTCTAATCATTTATGGTATGGAATTAGAGCCCTGTAGAAATATGAACCATCAACTGTAATGGAATTAAAGTTCAGTTGATATATGGATCACAAATTGTAATACAATTTGAGCACTGTAGGTAAATGAATCTTTTATGGTATGGAATTAGAGCCCTGTAGAAATATGATTGAACCATCAACTGTAATTGAATTTAAGTTCAGTTGATTTATTAATCAGGAATTGTTATGAAATTCAAGCCCAGAAGATGTATGAATATTTTATGGTATGGAATTAGAGCCCTATAGACGTACACATTAAGACCGGGTAGAAGGATGGGCAAGGGTTCTCCGAGGGCTATTCTATTAAAATATACCCAGGACCCCAGGAAGGCAATATAATAAACATCTATGGGTGAATCCTTTTTTTCCGAAATTTGGTTCTTTAAACCCTATTTTGCATTTATGGGTGGGTGTTCAATTTCAGAAGTGCCTTTCTGGAGTCCATGTATGTTTTAATGGAATAGTCCAGATGGGAACCAGACACTATTTCTGTAAAGGTATCTAGCGCAATCTAGCAGAAAAGTTGGGCAAAATCAGCCGCATACTGACAATGTTTGGGAATGTATTGACGATCCATGGTTTCAGTGCACCGAGAAGCGATATAAATTAAATGTAACTGTTCTTAATTTTGTCCGGATCTAAAATTTACCGAGGCACAACTTGTTCTTTTCACCAACTCATATTTTAAGTTTTGATGGCCATCTTGAGATTCTGAAACAACTTGAATTTCATTTAAGACCAACCATACATCATCTGCAGTGCTCCTGAGAAGCTTCATGAGGACCCCATCTGTGGTATTAGAGAAGTACAAGTCATTGTAAACAAAGATGGTGGTGGACCCTGGCAGCCATCTTCAAGGCCAACCAATTTCACATTCGACCACATGTCACATTTTGGTAAAGTCTTCTATCACAGTCGGTGGTTCTACCCAGGTGCCCGCCCGTGCACGAAAATTGCCCGGAGGGGCACCTGGGGTCTTCCTCCACCAATGGAAGCTGGAAAGTCGCCATATGACCTTAGCTGTTGGTGCGACTATAAAATCCAATTCAATCAATCAATCAATCTTCTATCACATCAAGAGTAGCGATGTATTTATTTTTTATCTGTTAGAAGGCCATTATTATTGGATTTTGCAAGAAGTTGAATTTAAAGGCCAAGAAGACATCGCCCCGAAAGTTTCAGTATGGTTCCATCAGAAGTCTGATCATACATTTTCCTATACATGATTGTATATGCGGAAATAAACATTCTGGATTAACTATCTGAGGGATGTGTGAAAAAAAAAAGTTTGAAAGGGGGACCACTCTTTCGGTTGAATATCGTGTATTAAAGGCCAACTTGATATTGAGAGGAATGTCCCGGTGAATAAAACATCTGTCAACTGCAGTGGCTTGGACAAGAAGCAATAACAACAGAATTTTGCGTACTTAAAAAGTCTCACCTACATTGCTTGTGAAAGATGTCTAAAAGCATACTACTTGTGTCAAAAAACATCTCCGTTGATCTTCTGCACGTAATTTTGGGGAACAAAACTAAATGACCTAAACACAATTATTGTATGTCTAAATGTTTTGCCGTTTGCTTTGATGTCAAGCCACTTCCACATTTGTTGTATCACGTTGAGTTTGAAGTCTTTTAGTCAATATCTCAAGCCTATATAGATTCTGAGAGAGTGACATAACTGCACAACTTGAATCGTAAGTTGGATGTTTGACACGGTCGTTCCAAAGCTGGAAAAGTGATGTATAATGTACATATAATGTGGGAATGCCAAGAACAAAGTTTTCAACACATGTTAGGTATGACCCATTTATTTTACAACATGACATTTAATATAACAACATAATCATTTGAATTGTAGATAATAATAACCCATACTGTATTTTTTGGCTATACTCGTTAGAGGCCAGTTTCCGTCCAAGCCCAGTTTCCGTCATTCTCATTTAAAAAAACGTTTTTACACTGCAAATTACTTTCGCGATGTCACTTATTGGCAGACGTTTATAACTGAAGATTGAAAACAGAAAAAACACCAAAAAGTAAATAAGCGGTAAAAAACGAAAGGGATTTCTCCGAAAAATGTGTTTACTTCCTTATATGGCGTCGGGGATGCGCGTGCATACTGCCGCATAATAAACTATTAAAAAAATAACACTGTAATGACGTCATATTTTTATTACTCTTCAGTGGACGCAGTTAAAATATACCGTGATTATATAATTTAACCAAAGAGAAGCAACTCGTACAACCTGTATCTGTTTGATTTACACAGAGTTACTGTAAATTGTCGTCGTTGAACGTTTTACATTGATGTTACCAGGCGCATTGTTATTACGATCGATGTGACTGATGGAACAATGCAAATATACCATTTTTACAATGAAATTGTTGAATAGACTTGCAAACAAGTTCTAATTCATAAAAGTTTACTGTATCTTGACCTAGTTGAATCTATCACTCGATAAAATACATGACGGAAACTGGGCTTGTAAACAAAATGATTTCTCAGTTTTAGTCTATTTATAAATAGGTCACGTGCCACTTCGATAATTTATATAAAACAAAATTCTTTGGTATCAAATTTCCAGGAAGAGGTAACCTAATAGAAAATAGAGTAAAAAATGTCAGGATACATAGATTTGTCTGAACAATTATTTTATGTTTACATAAGGGACGGAAAGTGGCCCCCGACGAGTATAGAACAGTTCTTTATGTACAGCATATCTTTGTTTCATTTTAGAGGAATTAAAAATAAAAACAATAGCTAAACCACTCACCATGTATTCCTTTTAATAATAACCCGACATATTAACATACTTTCTTCCTTTCGTAGTTTGACTAGCTCACGTTTCCTTTGTTATATACAGCTTATCTTGAATTTAACATCCTTTTATTTAATTATCACACTTTCTTTTTTTATACATCTAATGTACAATGTATATATACAATTCAATTTAATTATCTTTAATGGAATTTAAGTACAATTTGCTAAGGTATGGCAGTCCATACGAGCCAATGTACAACACTCCATCTTTATCCTCAACTTCACTAAGGTTGGGCACTTTCTCCCCCGTGGGATCATGAAGTGTCCTGGTTATCTGCCCTTGCTCATTAAGATGGACTAGCATACCATACTTGGGAAGAATCTTTATTATGGTATCTTGGGAGAATAACTGAAATAAGAAAGTAGAAAATTAAAAAATACTTTAATACTGAACATGTAATCTGTAATATATTTTTTTATTACATTTTCATTGGTGAAAGATTGGGATTTCTCAGTGAAAGAATATTCATAATCGCTAAATATTATTACCTCCGAACACAAAAATAACTAACTGTGACGCTGAGTTATGACCTCAATAAAGTGGTGCGGACGTTGATGTCATAATGTTCAATAAAGCGAATAATTTCGGTTAAAATCATGCACAAACTGATTTAAAATGTAATAAACAGATTCTTAAACTGCTGTGTTCGATTATAGAGAAATCCTTCACTCGATGGTGGACGGGTTTGATTTTTTCACTCGCTCACATAAGCTCGTTCGTGAAAAAAACCCACACATCTACCATCTCGTGATAGATTTCCCTATAATCGATCCCAGCAGTTAAATAATCTCTATATAAACACACTTTTATAAACAGCATTTATGTTATAAACTCTATTGCTTAACGGCATGTATATCCAGAGTTGTTCTAGAAGAACTTAAAAATTCAAAAAATACTGAAGTAGTATTCCACAAATACTGAAGTAGTATTCCACAAACAAGCTTTAATTTCCCATGTATTATCAAGTGAAACATTATCAATCTAATTGGAAACAAGAGGCCCTTGAACGCTCTACTGGATAAGAATGGCTCTTCGATTGCGAATGAATCTTGCTGGTTCAGGAACTCTTCCAAAATCTTATGGATATATATCTACTGTGCAAGTCTGGCTAAGATCAGATCAAAAATGGCGCGGCTAGAGCGCCCACAAGGCAAAATTATGCATCTTTGCCAATTCAAGGGCAGACAGCTGGTTCAAGACTCATCCGAGATCTTGTAGATATATAACTACAGTGTAAGTTGGTGAAGATCGGATGAAAAATGCAGGGGCTGGAGCACCCACAAGAAAAAGTAAACGGACGGACGATCAACGCATAACTTATCCCATAAGCTTGTCTGGCTTTCGGCCAGTAGAGCTATAAAGTAAAATAGAGAGGACCTTATATGAGATCTTACTGACATACATATAACTCTGCCACCCACCCCTCAAAAAATTTTAAGCGGAATAATAGCAAAATGTTCAGTTTAAAAACATCCTTTATTTATTACCTTTGTGATGAGTTTCCTTAACCATGGTCGCTGTGATGTAAAATCCATCAATGAAAATGCAGGTTTACGCACGCCAGCTAACCCAACCCAATATCCTCCCAGACTGCTCTTACGAATATTGTCCGGTATACCTGGCAGATTGTCATTAAACACCTCCAACTTTCCCTTGTTGGAGCCTTCAATATGGTATCTGAAATGAACAATAAATAAGAAGTGGATCATTTGGCAGCAATTATCACTAATTCAATAAACTCTTAAATCACTGAACACTTACAAGAGAAGACAGTATCAGACTGCTTTACTGAGTCAGTTCATGGGACATAATGTAGGATGCAAGATATGCCCACTAGCACCAACTTGAGCAGTATCTGTTTTAAAGCCATGAAGATTGGCCTCAATGACACCAAAGAACCACAAACATTAATATAATTGTAAGAAATGGACAAGAAATGTGGAAACTCCACAAAAAAAACAGGTTTTAAATGTTAAAGGAAATCAGTGAAAATATAAAATTTATGTTTACCACGAGCAACATCGATAGACATGCACTTGGGATATAAATATACAGCAATTGAGTTATAATTCATACAACAACAAAAATTGTTCTTTCTTTTTATCCATTATGTTGGTCTCCCCGCCATTCTGTTTTTATTTCAATAATCAATTTTGGGATCCTGCGATGGGAAACTGGCTGGGGACATTTATTTCTATGCAATAGTTGAGCATCTTGTTATGTGTTACTTGTATACAGCAGCCTTGGTTGTCGACACAATCAGCAGGAAGGTTTTGTCCCTGGATAACTGTACGCCATTGGCAAATGGAATGCCTGTCACCAGTTCTTCTGTTGTGTTACTCAACGGATGGTACTTCAGTAATCTGGGAAATGATTTCACAGGAAAAACGCGATGATTTCTTTTTTATTTTCTTATTACGATGTATGTGAACAATTATGTACATATGTACTATGCACATGTATGCTACACATGTGCAATTTGTTTTTTACATTTCAGGAAAATGTAATTATGTGCTCAATATGAAATTCAATTGACTCCCGTCCTTTATATTAATTATGAAAACTGAAGACAATTTTAAATTGGACCAACGTGTTACGACTTTAAAAGGACACATGACAATCTTGAAGATTTTATCAAGCATTAAAATTAACGTCACAATATATTAATAAAGTATCATTTTAACTTGAAATCTGCCGGCATATATTAAACAAAATTTGAGTTTTCCATTTTTTCCCCATTAATCTACCACAAGTTTAAATCTATTATTGGTGAACTTTAATTAACAGTTACTAATATAAAATACAATTTGCTTTATACTATTCTTATAATTAATATTAATGATTAAACAAATGCGAGATATGTAGAAAAACTAACGGGACACCGTGAGTTTTTAAAATATCAAGACAGCCGTTTGTCCCTTTAATATATGTACACTAAACCAAATTGCAAAGTACCAACCTAAGAATATGTCAATAATATTCTCATTGTTTTGTGTATTTTGCGCTTGATTAGAGATACGGTTAAACTGCAAAATAACGAGTGTAAATCGTCTGCTCTTATTGCATGAATATATTTTAAAACTTTTAAGTCAATGTGTTTTCTTAGAAATAAGTTATAACACTTATACAACTGGGTATATAGGATTTTACTAAGTACTTCGAATTAGTGAAGCTTTCGATGTTCCTAATTCTAAAATATGCCAGTTAAAATTGTTTTGACATCATGTTTTACTAGCATTACCACTACAAATGCCTTTGCAAAAGAAATTTTCAAAATATTTAATGTTAACGCTGAATTAAAGTTACTTGAATTTCAAACAATATTCAATTTAAAGGGAGGTAATTTAAGATTATCCATATTTCAATTTTTTATAGACGGAAGCTCTGCGATAAATGGGTAATTTTTTTATGTTTTTTCCTATTATTTCATACCAATTTTAAGAATTTTATATCTTTAAGCGATCTTTGACTCATGTTATGTTTTTTATCAGTACATTTCATGTTACTCTCAAAAGATGTAACAATTTAAACAAAAAATAAATGTTTTACAAACTATGGGTCAAAACAAAATACTTTAATATCATATATCTATTCTAAAATATATTTAAAATAAGAAAATTAGTTAAGATACAACAGTTGATACTTAGACATTCTGTTCAGTGTATATTACAAGTTTTGCTTACATATGAAATTCATAATGCCAACAAGAAGAAGACATACTGTTTAGTTGGGTCCTTTACATATCTTCATTAATGCTGAAAACAAACTTAATCGAATACACAGATATTTACCTGCCTGTTGACTCCCCCTCCAGTATCAAGTATCTATTATGTCTCCTATCCCAGCGTGTGCTGGAGTCTGTCATGTATATGGTGCCATCTGGGGCAATGTCAAGGTCATTGAGAAACCTGGCTGGTTTTCCATTCACTGGTTCACTTGAAGGCCACAGCAATGTTGAATCGCCTGTATTTTAAAGGATACTAAACTATGATAACATGTTCTATATCATTAACAGTGAATGCATATTCCTCATCTAATTGCAGAAATGTTTTTTCTTCTAAATTTCAGTCTATGTACATACAAGTACTGATGCATTGATGCATTTTTCCTTTAGAACAGCAATTTTTTATATATGTATAGACAATTGTTTAAAATATAGTGGAAATATGTTGTGATTTTGAGACAGTATATCGACCATATAATGGTCGCAAATGTTGTTTAATTGTGACACGATATAGGAGCCGTTAAACAATGCTGAAGACCATTCTAAAATGCATCTAAAGCTGTTTAACGGTCCAAATTGAGTCGAAAATCATTTCATGCTGGCCCGCGATCTTTATTTGATTTCTTCTGTGACCTTGTCCAATGAAATATCATTCAATCAGAATGAGTTTTGCTAATCTGTCATCCAATCAGAATGAATATTTTGCTAATCTGTCATCCAATCAGAATGAGTGTTTTGCTAATCTGTCATCCAATCAGAATGAGTGTTTTATCTGAACCATGTGGAATTTGCGAAGATATATAAAATAGTAATACATTGCAAATTCCTAAAGTGTGTTAAAAAAGAGTATGAAATTATTACAAAAACACTGCAGATCTTTTAAATGTACATTACATTATAAATATTGCATCGAAACTAAAACAATGATAATGTGAAATTTGTTCATGGTTCCGTTGTGTTTTGTTTGAAAAGAAATTATTGGGGATTTACCTCCCTTTCAACATAATTATGCCAGACCATATTGGAACCTTCAGGTTTTGTTTGAGATCATCCACAAAAAATCATTACATGGTCCGAGTATTAACTTTTTAACCATTTAACCATCCAACCCCTTCTCCAAGAAGCAAAAACGGGGTTGGCTGGGATATGAAATAAAAGCTTATTTTTGGCTTAAAAAGTTTGCATATTGTTAAATTAAAACATTTAATAGGTAATTTTAAACAGGTTGTCCAATTTTTTCAGTAAAACATGTTTACTATCGAAATAGTTATTATAAAATCCTGCTAATATAAGCTTTCCCATCGCTTAATGGAATTAAGGCGGGACCACGTAATGATCTATGTATATTTCATTCAACAGTAACACTTGTATGTACTGACCAGTGGCGACATTGACCTTGAACAATCCCAGGTATGTATCGATGACAATCAGGTAGCCATCTTTGTCTATCCTCATGCCTAATGGACGTCCACACGTTGGCTCATCTTCAAATTTACCTGCAGAACATGCCTCATTTCAAGTATCATTTCACTGTAAGCCTGTTCACAGTCGTTAACTAGCATTAATGATCACTTTAGACAATTTAAACTAATAGTATATTATAAGACAACATATAACTACTGCCAATCAATTTAGCAAATTACTTGACAACCAAAAACAATTATTTTGACAACTAAGTAACAAGCTTTATTTGAAGTTATTTATATTTTTATAAATACAACCGTAAGTTTAAACAATATTTATTCAAGATATGTGGTGAACAATATACCATTTAATACATGGACAGGATTTGAAAACAGGCTTTGGGTGAAAACTTGTAAATTCATCTCCTTATAAACATGACAAACATGTTAAAATATATACATTAAGATCTAATTACAGTGTTTGTTTGTTTGTTTGTGTCTACAGTTTTATGTCATTTTCAACACATGTAAGGTGATATACGACGGTCAATTTATTATTTTGGGATATGATGTCTTGGTGGAGGTAGAACATCCTCCTATTTATTTTTGTGGTGGAGGCAGACCATCACTTCTATTTATTTTTTGTGGTGGAGGCAGACCATCCACTCCTATTTATTTTTGTGGTGGAGGCAGACCATCCACTTCTATTTATTTTTGTGGTGGAGGCAGACCATCCACTCCTATTTATTTTTTGTGGTGGAGGCAGACCGTCCACTTCTATTTATTTTTTGTGGTGGAGGCAGACCATCCACTCCTATTTGTTTTTTGTGGTGGAGGCAAACAATCCACTCCTAATTTTTTTTGTGGTGGAGGCAGACCAGCCACTTCTATTTGTTTTTTGCGGTGGAGGCAGACCATCCACTCCTATTTGTTTTTTGCGGTGGAGGCAGACCATCCACTCCTATTTGTTTTTTACGGTGGAGGCAGACTATCCAATTCTCCTATTATATGTTTGTGGTGGAGGCAGACCACCCACTTTTCCTGGGTAGAAACAGTACTGTACTGTACACCTCCCGCCATCCGTAAGAATCGACACTTCCTCACTTACAAGTCAAGCTCCCAGTGGGTTTACTTACAGTATGATCATCTTCTAGGCATGTGTACATTTACCGGTATATGAAGTAACTTATATAACTATATATATAAACCGAGCATACCTTTCTCTCCCCAAACACACAAATTAAACTTTGCTTATCACTTTTATATTGTTCTGATATTTTTCTTTTATATAAACATGACCTACCACATGGGTCTTTGCCAAGCTTGGCAAGAACTCTCACTTCACCCTTGTATATTTCAAGAATTTTACCATCAGCTGTTCCTGTGTATAGGTAGTCTGGAAAAGAAATTTAAAATATACATATTAAATCTGTGCAGTATTGAAATATCATGAATATGCAGAACCAAATATCTCTCCTTTACTGCCGTGATACAAACAAAACAGATAAAGAATACTTTTTATTACCTCCACTCTAAAACTTACTGTCAAGGCAAGGTGTAAAATGAGTGCAACAATAACGGCAAAAATTAGACTACAAAACAGTTTACCAAAACTTTATCCAGGTGTTCAGGTAACATACTAATGTATATATGTGCCGATTAAAAGTATAGGTTTATTCTCGTGTTCTGCGTAAATTGAATTATGAGTTGGTAGCTCTTAATGTCACGCTCCAGTTTGGGGTTTTGGCTTGGCTGGTGAAAGCAGTTTATATTGTGTCTATTGAGTTTGGATTCTCAAAACATGAAAGTTATATATATACATTGTCATCAGCAGGTTTAAAAACGATGTACATCTGCCTGTTAATGGTGGGATAGGGCCTTTAAGTTAAACCATCTGGTGCATTTAGTTTCTGACGGAGACAGCTAAATGGACAACTAAATATGAAATTAAGGTAAAGGTCATATGGGTAACAGCTATATTAATTGTGTTGACCGGTTATGTCTAAATTACAACTATGATCCATGTTGGATTGATCTAGTGCACACAATTCCTGAGAAGGGCAGCTAGACGCAAACAAAGTAAATGACCCTAAAAGCAATAAGATTCCTCCTCCAAGGACAATGCACCTAAGAAATTTCATGACTGTTGGTGTTATACTTCCAATGTTATCGCACAGAATATATATGTTGATATGATGTCATGGCAACCGTGAAATTTGACCAACTTACTCCGATTTTAAAATTTAAAGTTAATGACCCTAAAAGCAATAGTGTCCTCCTCTCTACCTATAGCGTTTGATGAGTGTGGGCCTTATTTTTCTGGAGTTATCGCACGGAATGACAATATGAGGTCATGGCCACCTTAACTTTTGACACACGGACACCAAAAGCAAAAGGTTTCATCTCCCCAATATAACATAACCAACCTTTATCGAATACCAATGACTCGGGTCCCAACAATTTGTTCTCATACAGTCTGACTGCCTTCTGTAGGTGTGTGTTGGGTTTCAGGGGTCCAGTCCATTCTGGGGGTTCTGGCAAACTGAAATCAATGTGTGATACTTGAACCAGGGAACTATTTATGGAATTCAGGTGTGCTATACTTTCACTCATTGCTTTAAAAACTCACAACATCTTATTAGTTTTTCTACATAACTTGCATTTGTTTAATCATTAATATCTATTATAAGAATAGTATAAAGCAAATTACTTTTGCATATTACTGTTTATGGCAGAATAAGAAAAAAAAATGAAAACTCTATTTTTTATTGAATTTGATGCAACCAGGTTTAAAGTCAAAATGATATTAAATGGATTAATAAATCGAAGCACTAATTTTAACGCTTTATACAACCTTAAGATTGTAACTTATAGCTTATAAAACACACACTAATTACGTTCATAAGCATAACACACTAAACATTATTGAATATTTAAAGGGACACTAGTACTGTTGTAACTTTTAGCTTATAAAACACACAATAATTATGTACGCAAACATTACACATTATTCAATTTACTAATTAAAAGCAAGACTATTTAACACGGTACAAAAAAAAGAAAATCCACTTCGTGCGTTTGAACTCGCAGCCCAAACTAAAATTACCACTTCTTTACACTCGCAGTAATAATAGTGTGCACGAGCATAAAGTAGTCGGACATAGCTTCCGACATAGATCCGGAGCTAAGAGGACTATACATATTACGCAATACATACTATGGTGAAAACCTAATGCGCTAATGGAAGTCACGTGATCGCATAAAAGGTAAATATTGTGGGTCCCACTTTATTTACATTTAATAATTAAAACTTTTTTTTTTTTTTCAAACTCACGATTGTATTCCTACATACCTCTTAGGATCTATCCACATGTTTTCATGTATACATTTCACTGAATAAAAGTCAGACAGTTATTTGGTTATGCTCAATATCTGCTTACTTACGGACAGTGTTCCTTTAATATGCAAAATAATCAAATTTATTTGTGGTGTGCATGTAATTGTCTATGAAAGATAAACAACATATCAAACGATTTTATTATTGCGAACTCGGACATCTGCTTTTTTTAAAAATTATATCTCAAATAAAACATTATGATGGGATTACACTGTATACATTTGTTTCCTCCTACTTGATCGGTGGGGGCCTGGGGGAAGGGGCATCAAATACACTAATAATTCAATTACAGTGTTATTTTTCCATACTTTTACACATTAGCTGGTATAATAGTCATCTATGAAAGAGATGTCAAATTATTTATTATTTAAAACTAAGGTCGTCTTACCTGGGGGTTGCAGTTGGTGGAGGTGGGTGGTTGGGGGAGGGTATCAGGGGGTCAATTTTTTTTTAATATTAAGTCTCAAACAAACATTTTGATGAAGGGATTCGAGTGTATAATAATATGTTGTTCTCCAGTATGTGTGTGTGTGGTGGTGGCTGGGGGTGGCCTGTGTGAAGAAAACGTGGGTATTTGCAATGGCGCGCCGTCGAATTTGTTCTAGTTATTGTTATAATTACTTACAGGGCATGAAAATTTCCACTCATCCACTCGCCATGATGATTGCTCATTGATGAAGGAAATGCAGATAAATTCTTTTAACAATTTATCAATCTGACCATTCAAATATTACGTAGGATGAGTACCTTAGAAACAAATTTTCCTGCCCTGATTTATTAATAGTTCTTAATTACTTTCTTAGTTCTATATAACAGCTCTACTCTTACTATCGAGAAGAATCTATGGTTCTTTAACACGCTCAGAGGATAGATTCCTTAACATGGGACCATCCGGTTAACGTTTACATTCCACGGTGTCACAGTAAAGAAAGTACATACATATGCAATTAAGTCATATAGGTTTGCGTTTATTACTAGATACGCTTGTATTAAACATATGCTGCAGTTTCCGAACCCAGTTTCTTGCAAAAGTACTGAAGTATACCTGAAAGCAACTGGGTCTATTGGAGACGGTATAAACCACAGCACCACAGGCAGTAATAGGAAGCTACCAAGCAAACTCAAACACACAGCTTTGCCCCATCTGCAAAAAATAAGCAAAAAAGTCATATCAATTATATTTGAGTGACATGTTCTTTCTTTTTATACATTTATTCAGTTTTATTCTTGTTCCAATTTCTATTTGGTAACAACTGACAGATAAGCATAAGTGCAACGTTTCTGAGGAAAGCGTTTAGCTAAAGCTGATGTGTAACCCGTAATAGCACTTCAACGTTATTTAGATGTTCGCACAATTGGACATCATGACACTGATGTCATAACTAGTGCAATTTTTAAAGCCATCATTTAAATTTGATAACGTAACGTTCACGAACAGTACAGATGTAGGCATCACGAACAGTACAGATGTAGGTGTTCACGAACAGTACAGATGTAGGCACCACGAACAGTACAGATGTAGGCATCACGAACAGTACAGATGTAGGTGTTCACGAACAGTACAGATGTAGGCACCACGAACAGTACAGATGTAGCATCACGAACAGTACAGATGTAGGTGTTTCACGACAGTACAGATGTAGGCACCACGAACAGTACAGATGTAGGCACCACGAACAGTACGGATGTAGGCATCACGAACAGTACAGATGTAGGTGTTCACGAACAGTACAGATGTAGGCACATATTGTTATATGATTCTTGATAAAGGGCCTGTTAAGGCTGAACAGTTTGAAAAGAGCAAATTAGGTAAATTGTATAAGCTTGCAGTTAACCTAAAATCATCTATATATGTGTAATCTATATTGAACCAGAACTGTCGTAGAACTGTGCAGCTTGACTATTTCAAAAGTTTTTTATGATCAGGGCATTTTTACCCTTCTTGCCAGCGGCCTGTATAAGGCCCCTTCCCCACCCAAATTCTTTTAAAATCGTGTTGATTTCCCGTTTTTTCAAGTTACCTTGGAAATTTAATTTCGCATCTATGGAATTTATTCCCCAGTCAAGAGCAAAAGACCCCTTCCCCAAAATTGGTAAAAATGCCTTGCTGATACATGTAAGTAGGAGAGCAAAAACAGCTCTTAACACCAAAGAGCAATTTGTTTGATGTTTTGAGATATACAACGTTGAGGGTTTCAATGGCAACGGTAAGGCCAAATAAAAAAATAGGTGTGGTTCAGGTAAACCCGACCGACCCCTATTTTAAGGGGCCGATCCTTAAACTTTTTATGGAAAAAAAAATAATAAAAAAAAAAAAATAACATTTTCATTTTTTTTTTGTTGATAATGCAAAATAATCGAACTCAAGTTATAGTAATTAACATATTAAATACATTATCAGAATTGAATTCATTATTGAGAAAAAAACAACAAAAAAAACTACCTACCTAAAGGTTACCCTATTTTTTTTGGCCAGTGTTACCTGAACTCACACCTATTTTTTGCTTGGCCTATGCTAGCATGGTAGGGATGAGCTCTATTTATTGCTTAACAATTACCAGTGTCCTATACTAAACAATATCTTTGGAAATGTAACCAATTGTTGATGGTAGTCAGCGAAGTGTTACGTTTGCACCACAGGTACTAGGCACGGAGCTAGGATAGTAACAGATGGACTTGAGTGGTTAAAATACTAATTAAATCGAGTTCTGGACCCCTCAAAAATGGTTTATATATATATGTATAATATTATTATAGTATTAACTCTGTGCCGGGTGCCTGTGCCTTGCACAATATTGTTATTCATCAGGCTCTATGATAACTTATCATGTATCATGTATAACATTATATAATAACTGTCTGACTCAGAGCTGTAGATAAGCTGAGTTTTTTGAGTATTTTACTCATACGTTTTGTCAAAAACTCTCAGTTTTTTAAAATTGGTGAGTATCATAACTCATAAACTTACTACAAATACTCATAACTTTTTAAAACAATCATGAGTATTATATTTGTATGTATTGTCCTGTGGAACAGTTTATTCTATATTTACATGATGAAAATTGTTCCAAGCATCTTGTGTCTAACATATATATCTTAATGCCATGTATACAGCTTTTCTTTTGTTTTTACTTAACTTCCATTTAACATGTTTAAAATAACTTAAAATAAGAATATATTTTTTTTTGAATGAATTTTTGAAGGCAATGAACTATTTATAGATTCTTTTTTTTTACTCTGAACGTGTTCCCTGTTACTCATATCATTTTGAATCTGAGGAGTAAATACTCATTGCAGTCAAAAATTATCTACAGCTCTGAGTTTGTAATGATAGTCATACCCAACTGCAGACCTATGTACAGTTTAGTTTCTATGACGTCCTTCTCCTCGACCTTGTTTGGTTTTCTTCTCCTTACTCCAGGGTCCATCCTCAATTATGCAGTATAACTGTGTAATGATCTGAAGCATATCAAACTCAATAACTAGAAGGGTGTTCACTGGAACTTGCACCACCTGCCATGTTCTGAATTCAGTTAATGAAGATGTGTGTGAAGTTTCAAGAACATACAGTAGGTCAAATTTAAGTAATAACCAGGTAAAAACAATTAACAACTAAAAAAACATGCTTTTAGTGTGTGTGTGGTGGTGGGGGTGGGGGTGTTTGACAAGGTGGAGGGGCTTTATCCGCACCTGATAAATATACTCCTAGCAAATACCTGCCGCTGTTTTTATTCCAAAACATATGCGATTCTCACGCTAACTGTATTTTTACAAGACACTGTAAAAGAAAAACAAAGTTTGGAGAGTTTAAATCTCCCCTGTCAGAAACCGTGGCAAGGAAAAAAGGGTGAGTTAATATATCAACCATTTACATACATAAGTGATCTTGTGTTGAGGATCTTGAATAAACTTGATACTGACACAAAAACGAATAAAGTACCTAATTTCGATTCTCTGGTTATGGGAAGGTAAGAAGGAAAAGAGGAAGCTGCTTATCGTAAAAATATTTTTTCTGTAATAATCACACTAACTTTGCCAGCGGGAACCAGGCGAATATATTTGTGAAAGTGAAAATGAGAAGTAATTTTGGGTAACATTTTTATTTTCCTGATGTAAGTTATTTTTGCAAAAGTTTTTGATATGATATTGACATTATATTGAAATAAATGCTTCTTTAAAACTTAAGTGGAGCTGCGTTGGGCCAAGTGTGTTAGCATACTTGATTCTCGTCCCAGAAGTCCCAGGTTCTTTTCCCGGGTGTTTTTAAACGCACTCCCGCAGTATCTTACTCAGGCAAAGTATTGTAAAAGTATGCCACCCTTTGGAGGGGATGTAAAGCCGTTCAGTCCCATGTGCAGGGAGAGCAAATACCCTGTGCATGTTAAAGATCTGGCTGAACTTCTGTGTTTATTCAGTGATACATAACACCTGTAAACCCTTCTGCTGCCATGATAATCAAAATTGATTGTGTGCAGTATCAGTAGAAAGAAAGTTCATGGAATACTTGATATTTAGATAACAGCTCACCGTTACAGCTGTGTACTTAAGTATATTTCTCCAAAATTTATGTTTATAATACTGTGCATTACGGTATTCCAGTTGTTTTCGGGGGCATATAGTAATCGCACCGTGTCCGTCTGTCTGTCTGTCCGGATTCTGTCTGTCTGTCCGTCATTCCGAAGTTTGTTGTCCGGACCGTAACTTCACAACCCCTGCAGGGATTTTTTAAATAACTTGGCACAAAGTGATTACCATAACAAGATGATGTGTCGCACGCAAACCCAGGTCCGTACCTTCAAAGGTCAAGGTCACACTTGAAGTTCATAGGTCAAAAACAAGGTATGCAAATTTCGTGTCCGGACTGTAACGTCACAACCCCTGCAGGGATTTTTAAATAACTTGGCACAAGTGATCGCCATAACAAGACGATGTGTTGCGCGCAAAACCCAGGTCCGTACCTCAAAGGTCAAGTCACACATTGAAGTTCATTAGGAAACAAAACAGGTACGCAATTTCGTGTCCTCGACCGTAACGTCAGCAACCTCTGCAGGGATTTTTAAATAACTTGGCACAAGTGATCACACCATAGACAAGACGATCTGTCGCGTGCAAAACCCAGGTCTTCAAGGTCAAGGTCACACTTGGAGGTCAAAATTCAAATCGTGTCCGGTCAATAACTTTTGCATGCCTGGACGGATTTTCAAATAACTTGGCACAAGTGCTCACCACGACCAAATGAGGTGTCGTGCACAAATCCAGGTCCATGGCTCCAAGGTCAAGGTCATACTTAGAGGTCGAAGGACACTTCGGGGCATTTATCACTTACAGTGATATTTCTTGTTAGCTCTACTGACCAAAAGGCCAGCTTATGAGATGCTGAGTTGTCCATTGTCCATCTGTCCGTCGTTAACTTTTGTACTCGTTAAGACGATAGGGCCTTCTTTTTTCATCCTATATTTGCCAAACTTTACTTGATTGTTAATATCAATGAAAGCTCTGGTAAGTACGAGAACCAGCCAGATCGGACCCAGTAACAGTGGGAGTTATGGGCCCTGATTTAGTTAAAAATGATATATGTCCCTTGGTTTAGTTAGAATTGTTATATTTTGCCTCGTTAACACAATAGTGCTTTCATTTTTTCATCCGATCTTTACCAAACTCTACAGATTGTTGATATCAATGAATCGCAGACAAGTTGAAAACCAGCCAGATTAGACCAGTTCAGGCCCTTGATTTTTTGAAAAATGCTACTAATTTGTCCGTTAACATGATAGGTCCAAACTTTACCAGATTGTTGAGGTCAACGAAAGCTCGGATGATTTTGAAAAACTAGCCAAGATCGGGACCAATAACACCAGAGTTCAGTTATGGCCCATGAGTTAATTAAAATTGCTGTATTTTGCCTCGGTTAAAGACGATAGGGCCTTCGTTTTTCATCCGATCGTTTTCAAACTTTACCAGATTGTTACTATCAATGAAAGCTTGGACAGGTTTGAAAACCAACCAAATCGGATTAGTAACACTGGGGTTATGGGCCTTTGATTTAGCTCAGACATGCTCTATTTTGCCTCGGTAAGACAAAGCTGCCTTCAT